>JAJIBD010003596.1:0-117706 GCA_021461705.1 Cryptotis parvus
GATTACAATACATACACTTAGAGGCCATCATGTGCATTTTTGCCTGTATTTAATGCTCAGTTCTAGGTTGGTATTAGCCCTTTTTGACATTTATTCACACATGTTCCCTTCTCTGTCTTATCTAACCTCTGACTCCTACACGTTTTGTGGTAATTTTGGTATCATAATATATATTATGATAGACATGTAATAATACTATGTTATGACAGATTCATGGGGCAGAGCTGCTATGTTTCTCCCTGTGCCCAGCCACTCACGAGGCGCCCAGGAGGGATGGGCGGGTTCTAGCCCTGGCTCGCCACTAGCAGAGCCTTGCAACAAGCCAGATGACCCCCTACTCCATGAGGGCCTCCCATTTTTTCCATCCAGACTTCTCTCTCATCAGAACTCCACCCAGCAGACCAGCCTATCACAGCCTGGTTCCGCACGGCCAAGAGGGCCACGCAGTTCATCAAGAAATGCTGAACTTAGAGATGACTACAGAGTATGCTACCTGTATGGCAGAGCCTGGCAAGCTACCCATGTTGTATTTGATATGCCAAATACCAGTAACAATTATAGACTTTATTCGGAATGGATTGAGGCTCTTTATGTTCCTGGAGCAAGCAGATGCCCTTGGCTCTACTAGCATGAGACAGGACATATGGAGATAAACATTGGGGCCCGCTCAAGCAAATCGATGATGAACGGAAGACAGTGATACAGTGAATATGTATGTATGTATGTATGTATGTATGTGTATATATATATGTATATATACATATATATATATATGTGTGTCCTGCAAATAAATGCAGTCATTCTATATCTCTTTCCTTCTGACTAATTTCACTCAACATGATCCTTTCCATGTCCATCCATTTATAGGCAAATTTCATAACTTCATTTTTCCTGATAGCTGGATAGTATTTATTCTCGGGCACTCTGGTTGTTTCCAGATTCTGGCTATTGTGAATAGTGGTGCTATGAACATAAATGTGGGGATGGTGTTTCTGCTGTGTATTTTTTGGCTTCCCAGGGTATATTCCCAGGAGTGGTATGGCTGGGTCAAAAGGGAGCTCAATTTCTAGTCTTTGGAGGAATGTTCATATTGTTTTCCAGAAAGGTTGTACAAGTCGACATTCAGTAAGGGAAGAAATTTTTATATTTTTCTTTTCCCCTTTGCTTATTTTCCTTATTGCAGGGTATAAGTAGCTAATAAATGCTTCTTGAATAAATTAATTTTGTACTATTTGTAATGCACTACCAGGATAATAATAGTTCAAAATGACTGAGTACTAGAACAGCCTTCCTGCCCTATAGGTGAGTATGACTGAATTAGAGTAGGGAAAGGACATAAACCCAAGAAATGGTTTAAAGTTTCATTCCTGGCACTGAAAAGTAATATCTTGGTCCATCAACTTAATTCTTTGAATTGACTTTTCTCAGTTATGATAAATTGTCCACCAACTCTATCTTAATGAACCACAGTGTAAAGCTCCAGAGAAAAGTGTTATTTATATCTTTGAACATATGTCGGTTTACCTGCTGGTACATGTTTGTTCTGTCATTTAAATCTCCCACTGGACAGCACAGGTCTGTGTCTACGACTGTTATTTCAGCACTCTTATGATCACAGTCAATCTTGCTCTGACTAGAGGTGCAGAAGTATCTGTGGGTCTGACAAGTGTTGATATGAGAGCTGCCTTCTACAGGAGCAAAGAGAAAGTCAACTGGGGTTTGGTTACAGAGTCAGAGAAGGTTTGGCCTTTTTCTTATACTAGGGATAAGACAAAAAACTAAAAAAAGCTAAATACACAAAAGTTAATGTTGCTTATTCTTCATTCATTCATTCATTCATTCATTTTAATTGACACCAGGTTACAAGGTTGTTCATAATTCGATTTCAGTCACACAATGTTCCAACACCTGTCCCTTCACCACTGTACTTTTCCCACCACCAATGTCCCCAGTTTTCCTCCTGCCACTCTCCCAACCTCACTCTACCCAGGTCCCAAGCCATCTCTAAGAAAGAAAGAACCTGACTTAGAGGTAGCCTGCCTGCCTGCCTGCCTGCCTGCCTGCCCGCCTGCCTGCCTCCCCTTCCTTCCTTCCCTTCCTTCCTTCCTTCCTTCCTTCCTTCCTTCCTTCCTTCCTTCCTTCCTTCCTTCCTTCTTCCTTCCTTCTTCTTTCTCTTCTTCCTCCTCCTCCTCTCTCCTCCTCCTCTTGTTCTTGGAATTTTGGTTTGCAATATAGTACGGAGAAGTTATCACGTATATACCTTTACTTTTATTGCTTTGATTTTTTAAAATACAGTTTCATCATTTTTCCTCTAGAGTATTAACAGTCACAGCCTGCCATCAAACATAGCAGAAAGCGCTCCAGAAGACTTGAGGAGGGGAAGACACAGACATCCCTGAATTCTCCTGGGGTCGTAGCTTTCATAGATCTGATAATAGATCAGTACAGAAAAACTGCGCCAATATGTGAAAGATTTGAGAGATATTTTGGTGCTTTTAGCCTAAATCATATTATTCTAGGTACTGGAATACTAAACTCAGTGTGTTAAAACAGTGTTTTTTCTGCTTTGTTGGTTTTTTTTTAAAATTTATTTTAAAGTAGCTTTCACTTTCCATTCCAATTGAATAAGACACTGCAGATAAGTAGAAAGACACTTCAAATACCACATGGTTACAGATCTGGTACTAAGTTAACTAGTTTTGAGAAACTTTAAATACACTTGGTTTTCATTCTTATAAATTAAAACAATATTGCAAATCTTGTATGTAAAAATGATTAAAACAACTCTTAAGTAATATATTGACAAAAGAACAAATGATTTTCAGTAAACAACTTTAGGGTGCACTAAAATTTCCATGATAGGAAAAGACTGATGGAAGTACAATGACTTTATTGTGTACTGAGGGTAGGATTGGTCTATTACCAACCATTACAAAAAATATAGCCTAACAATCACTTGATCACTTGATCACTTGACATCCAATTGTTCATCGATTTCCTCTAGCAGGCACCAGTAACATTTCCATTTGACCCTATCACGCACCAGTGTAGCCCAATGGCATCTGCTTGCTTCAGGAATACAAAGAGCCTCAAACTGTTCGCTTAGGGTCTTGATGAAGAAGTCTGACCATCTTGTAGGTGGGCAGCCACGTGATCTTTTGATGTCCCATGGGATCCAGTTGGTAACAGCTCTAGTGCAGCAGTTGTCTCCAAATCGTGTTACATGTCCAGCGCATCTGATTTTTGGTGCCTTGGCAGCCTAACAATATTCTCAACTTCATTCCCTGCTCCACTTCCACTAATTTCAATGGTTTCTGAGAGGTCAAAGCCCAACCAATGTCCTATGCATTTGGAAACACTGGAGGAAAGGAGATGCTTCTTCACTTCATCTTAAAGTTGACTTTAATTAGGAAACTCCCTGAAAGGGAAGAATTGATTCCTTGAGGAAATCCCAGGCCTATCTACTTGATATTAGATTTGATTTGATCATGTCCTGTTTCTAAAATATCATTGGGTATGACATGATGGAAATCAGCATCTTGTAAAATGAAGGGAATCAACAATTTCAGAAGCAGAGTATCTGTGGGTCTTATGAAAGAGAATGAGTTAGTCTTAGAAAGTGGTATTTAGAAGGGATTTCACTTATGAGAAAACTAAGGCCAAGTGATGTCAAGTGATTACTCACTAGAGATCACACAAACCTCATTCTTTTTCAAGGTGGATAGAGAAACTGACTAAGTTTTAAAGGTCATTTTTCTAAGTGCAGATATGTTTGAAAACTTCAGCACTTACTGGAATCTAAAGCTTAGTATCCCCCGACTGGAGTGTCACAGCTCCTCCCACCCTTGGCTGTGAAGTACATCCTGCTTCTTTAGCAGTGAACAGTAACATCCATTTTGATATTTAATATGTGCTGTTCTGATATTACATTTAAAACCTGAGAATCCTTACCCTTTACAGGGAGAGTTTTGGTTATTTTCAGCAAGGGTAATTTTTCCCTTGGATTTTGATAACTGTGAGAGAGAGGAGGAGGGTGAGTGAGAGAGTGAGTGATAACTGTGTGAGTGTGTGTATGTATGTATGTATGTGTGTGTGAGAAAGTGAAAGAGAGAGCAAGCAAGTGACAGAGAGAGAGAGAGAGAGAGAGAGAGCACTCAAAAGGAGCACAGAAGCAGACACACAAGCCTCCCAAACTTTGCTTGGGAGGAAAAGTTACCAGATACATCAAGTTAGGAAAAACACAATCCCCAAACCACTTAAAACAAATAACACTTTATAAACCCAGGCTTGAACAAATTTTTATTTACTTTAAAAACAGCAGAGAGTACAGTTAAATAGCAGTAAAAAGATTTTTTTTTTCCGCTTTTTGGGTCATACCCAGCGACACTCAGGGGTTACTCCTAGCTCTGCACTCAGGAATTAAACCTGGCGGTGCTTGGGGGACCATATGGGATGCTGGGGATTGAACTCGGGCTGGCATAGGCTGACTGAGTGCAAGGCAAACACCTACCCACAATGCTATCGCTCCGGCCCAGCAGTAAAAGATTTTAAGAAAGAAGTGATTTCATAAGTCTGAGGCTCACGCTTATTGAAACCAAAAACTGGAATAGAAATGATAAAGCATTTAGTGAAGTTTGTAACAATTAGATTTCACACAAGTTAAACATATAATCATTTTATGGTCATACAGTTGTTAGAACAGCATGGCAGAGCCTGGCAAGCTACCTGTGTCATAATGGATATGCCCAAAACAGTAACAATAATGGACCTCATTTTCATGACATGAACAAATGATTTGACGCTCTTTGTGTCCCTGGAGCAAGCAGATGCCCTTGGGCTACACTAGCATGATACAGGAAGAATGGAGATGTTACTGGCGCCTGCTCAAGCAAATCGATGAACATCGGAAACAAGTGATACAGTTGTTAGAAGCAAAAATGTATTTCTTTTCTGTTTTATTCTTGTGTGTCTAATGTTTGCTTGGTTCATGATTGTCATAGACTGTACATTCTTAGTCCAAATAATCTTAGTCCATTACAAAATTCCCCTTACACCTTCTGCTATTTTATACAGTGCTGTGAAAAAAAAAACATTCATCCATGTGTGTGAAAAAATGGAGCTGAGGTCAAAATGCATTATACTTAGAGCTCCTGATAAAAGCCATTACTAAAAAGGATTTTATTCCTAAAGAATTGCCACACTTCCTCTTTCCAGTTCCGATTATATAAATGATTTTTTTTGCCCAATCCATCAAGAAAGCAAAATCCAATAAAGAAGTCTCTTCCTAGTTATGAAAATAAAATATAACACATAATTGTTGTAGAAACTGTTTTTTAAAAAAATAGAAGACTAAGAGCAGGTAAAGGAAAAACAGTAAAGGATTAACCAATCCCACTAGCCAAAGATGTTTCTATTGCCATCTTCTAAAGAATCAAATATGACTTACAACTCAAGAAAGTAAATTTAATTTAGCTGGGATTCTCACTTTTTACTTAATCCCAATTTTCACAATTTATTGATTTTTAAGTGTATATATTTTGAAACTGAAAGAGGAAACCTCAGTTTCCCTTTGCCAGTAAGAGAAAGCCACAGTTCCTTCTCTCCAGATGTTCCAGCTCTTCCCCATCAACCTGCCACATTCCACCTCAAAGGTTCAGTCTCAGCACTCCTGGGGTTTCCAGGAACATGAAACTGCCCTGGAGGACAGGCTGTCAGGGAAAATAAGAAAATGGACAATCCCAGAGTCTAGGCTGAGGGGGAAACTAAAGTAATTGATGCAATTAGGCCTGGAAGACTTGTTTCCCCTTGCCAGTGAAGAAGGAAGCATCAGTTTCTCCATGCCCCGTTTCCCCCCATTCACATAACACATTTCATTCCTAAAGTCTACCTTAGTGGTTTTAGTGATTTCCAGGATGATAAAACTCTGTCCTGGAGCCTAGGTCTACAGGGAGACCAAGATCACTTGATCACTTGATCACTTGACATCCTGTTATTCATCAATTTGCTCCAGCAGGTGCCAGTAACATTTCCATTTGACCCTATCACATGCTAGTGTAGCCCAATGGCATCTGGTTGCTTCAGGAATCGAAGAGCCTCAAACCTCAAACAGGAAGACCAAGATAAGGGAAAAAAATGCTCAGAAAAAATTTAGAACAGGTAGACATCATAATTTTCTGGCATCGCTTGTTAAGTAACTGCCGACTGATAAGGGATGCCAGGAGCCCTTAAAAGGGCTACACAAAACCCCCCTTACCTTATCTTAGTTCTATATTAAGTTCCTTCCCACTTGAGGAGCTTCTTTCTCTTTCCTACATTCTAATAAACTTTTCTACTTTCCATTAACTCTGAATCTTAACATCTTTATTTCTCAATATTTTCGTTCTTAAAAATATTGAAGAACCAGGAAATTGTGTGTTGGGTTCTGAGCTGCTAGCCTTAGGGTCCAGCATTATCCCGTCACAAGACCCTAAGGGCAGGACTCCAAAAATGGGCTCTGCCCATATGGGTACACCCCAAACACTTGTGCATATCCCAGCTAAGGTGAGGCAGAATATGCCTGGTCTTCTAATGTCTGATCACAGGAATATGTAAATCAATGATCGTTATCTTGCAAATGTTACCTTGCAAATGCTAAATCTGTGATTGTTATCTGTTACAATGGCCCAGGAGCTTGCAAATGCCCTGTGATGTGTGCTTGTACCCCATCCACCCAAATATTGTATAAAAGGCTTAAACTGTGTCCAGTAAATCGGGTGCAGCTATCCAGAACTCCCCACTGCTTTGGTGTAGTTCTTTCTTTCCTTTCTCAGCAGCAGCGGCAAGGCAGAGTTTCTCCCAAGTCCATCCCTCTCCTTTTTCTGCAGGGATGAAGTCCACAAGATCTAGGTCTCCCTCATTTCTGCCGGGGGCTGCTGGCCAGGGCCCCTGACAATTGTGAAGAAACACAGAGACCCACATCACTACTTCTGCTTCTTCTTTATCAAAACTGCTTCAAGTCATTTGGGGAAAGAGGCAGGATAAATAAAAATTAATCCTTAAAATAATTTTGTGGTCTAAAGTTTATCCACGAAGCTTTGGTCTCTTGACATCTCCCAAACTAAATTTGTGATTATGCATGGAAAACTTCAAAGTACTGAAAATGATAACAAAACTTTTATTGAATGTTTTGCTTTTCCAAACAGAGCTTGCTGTCACCTAGTATAACAACCCAGTGAATGAATGCCAATATTCTATTCAAAATCAGCTAAGAGAATTGCCACAAAACTCTGGAAGGCTTGGGGAGAAACATTTTTCTTTGTTTGCTTTTGGACCATACACAGCAGAAGGGTAACTCCTGGTTCTCTATTTAGGGATTACTCCTTGCAGGCTCAGCGACCGATCAAACACAGGTGTAGCCATGTAAGCCAAATGCCCTACCTGCTGTACCTGCTGTACCTTCTGGCTCTAGGATGAATAATTTTTCAAATTACATACTAATGGGTCTTGATATATCTGAAAAGAACCTTGAAGTAATAGAAGTGTTTGAATTGTTTTTACCACCACTTTCTCTTGAAAATAATAGCTAGAGCCCAGACTTTGATGTTACTGAATAGCTGAATTCCCTGTTGATGCTTCCTGCACCGCCTGGATGGTGCCATCCTGTTGAGTAATCCTCTGCTGATTCTCCTAGAGGAGGGAGGGCTCTGTATGGATGGACAAGGACAGCACCAAAAGGGACATGGTTTTCCCCGTAATTTGTAATTGAATCCTTTGTCCCCACAATTCCAATAGCTCAGGCTTGATTTTGGGTGGTCCTTTCTCCCTAGCAGAGAGCTTATGTGCTCTGATAAATATTCCTGTATAGAAGACATACAGAAGAAAGCTAAAAGGCAATGTGACCTTGTAAATTGTTTAAAATATGTGGCAAAAAAAAAGATGCCTGAGCCATTGGAAGCACCATGTAAAAAAGCAGATACCTAGATATCCAGCTAAAGGAAGGATGTTCTGTGGAAACTTTTATTAGACCTCCAGCCTTCAGAACAGTGAGGGAAGAAATTTCTTCTGCCTCTAGCCACCAATCTGCTGAAACTTGTTATGGCATCCACAGAAAAATAGTACGAATAACCAAAGAACAAAACTAGAACCAATTGAAAGACAGTAATAGGATTATAGGTTTAATTTTGAAAAACATTTTTTTTTTTTTGCATTTTGGGTCACACCTGACAATGCTCAGAGGTTATTCCTGGCTATGCACTCAGGAATTACTCCTGGCGGTGCTCGGGGACCATATGGAATGCTGGGGATCAAACCTGGGTTGGCTGTGTGCAAGACAAATGCCCTACCCATTGTACCATCATGCCTGTCCTAGATTTAAAATTTCTTAAGAGTGTAAGTGTTCAGTTATAAAATCATTGGTTTCTTGCATTTGTAGTAGTGATTAGTGGAGTTTGGACTCATCAGAAGGGAGAAGTTTAGAAACATTTAGACTTTAAAAAATGTGCACCGCAGAACAGTGCACATTTCCCACCAATGTTCCCAGTTTCCCACCCACCCCCCACTTTGCCTCTATGGCAGACACTTTTCTTTTCTCTCTTTCTCTCTTCTTTTGTGCATTGTGGTTTGTAGTACATTCACTGAGGGGTTATTATGTAAATACCTTTATCTACTTTCTATACTCAGTTCTAGTCTAGTGTTACCATTTCCAACTGTTGTTGGCAAACTGGTCCCTTCTCTCTCTGTCTTACTTAATCTCTGTCTCCCACACACTTGTGGTAGATTTAACCATTGCTAGTCTGTTATTTTTGGTTGGGTTAACAATAATACAACTAATCCAAGCAGGAAGTTTCCTTTGTAAGGCAGAAAGAAGCCGCTGCTGATCATGCCTGGAAAACAGATGAAGAATACTTGCCAGAGCTTCAGTCGGTGGAGTTATCTCTTTGTAGTTGACAAATCTGATGCTCTTCACACTCCTCAGAGGTCCACACTTTCTATAGGTAAATAAGGATAGTACAGTGGGTAGCATGCTTGTCTTGCAGGTGGTTTAACTGGGTTTAATCTGTTGCCCCTCCTATTTTCCCCTAAACCCACCAAGATTAATACCTGAGTATAGAACTAGGAGTAAGGCCTAAAGCTACAGGGTGTGACACCCAAAGCAAACAATAAGAGAAAAATATCTGTTTCTTTTATAAAACTACCCTGCCTAGTAATTCAAGGCTTGCTTAATTGACTTGGTTCTAAGGTCAGACTGGTTCTAAATTTCCCTTGACTTTGGGAGGGTAAAAAATGAATCTAACTTGGCATTTAAGAAGGCTTTCAAGTTGACTTTTAAGATGACATAGATAGGAGTTCATACCTATGCTTCAGTAATGTGTCACAGGATAGCCCTGCAATCCTTTTGAAACTGTAAATGTAATTTTAGCTCTCTGGAAGGACTCTAGTGACTTACATATCACTATCACTAACACTATCTTCCCGTTCATCATCTATTTGCTAGAGTGGGCACCAGTAATATCTCCATATGTCCTGTCTCATGCTAGTAGAACCCAAAGGCATCCGCTTGCTCCAGGAACATAAAGAGCCTCAAACCATTATATTACATGGGAATGACCTAATATAAATGTTACTGGTATTTGGCAAATCAAATACAACACGAGCAGTTTGCCAGGCTTGCCGTAACGGGTGGCATACTGTTGTAGTCACCTCTAAATAAAGCATTTATTGATGAACAGCGCCGGCTACTAGCAGCCGCGTGAGCCGGGCTGTGGTAGTCTAGTCTGCTGGGTGGAGTTGTGACGTGAGGGAAGTCCAGATGTGGAAAATGGCGGCCCCCATGGAGTCGGGGGTTATCTGGCTTGTTGTGGGGCTCTGCTGGGGTGGCAGGCCAGGGCTAGAACCCACCATGCCTCCCGGGTGCCTCATGAGTGGCTGGGCACAGGGAGAGCAAGTAGCAGCTCTGCCCCATGTGTAAGAATCTCTGGTTCAGCATACTTGGGCCGGATTGAACAAAAAAACTGCTTCAGGCTGGGTGTCAATGATCCGGGCTGTGATAGACTGGTCTGTGGCTGGAGGTGTGATGAGAAAGAAGTCCAGATGTGGAAATCGGCGGCCCCTGGAGGCTGGACTGATTCATCGGTCGGAATGCCGATCAAAAGAAACTGAACCCTTAAAGGCCGCATAGCCCGTCACTCCCCAAGGAAGCAGAGGGCAAAAAAAGCAAGGGAGCGGAGACTGCCGGCTCGCGATTGGCAAGCGGCGGTGAGTACTGCCTCTTGGTTCGACAGACGCTGAATCAATCTGCACATGCATCCCGCCCCGGCTGCCGGGCGCGCGTGCGTCACGCGCGAGGCGGGCTGGGAGTGGTAGTCGGGGCCGCGCGCCGCGAGCGCCTTACCCTGCGTGCAGGCAAAAAGGGCGACGGAAGGCAAACGCTGCCCCCTGCGCTCCCTGCCCTCTCGGCCAGCCACCCCCGCCGCGCACGCTGACGTCACGGCAGGAATGTGGGGACACAGCGCGCCCATTCTGTGACGTCAGCACAGGGGTCAGCCCTGGGGTTCGATGACGTCACCCGGGGCGCTTTCTGCCGGCCCCCTCCGTTACCACCTGGGCCTCTGTCACCTGAAAGGTCACTCTGCCCCAGCCACCAGCGCAGTGACGGGGATTAGCGGCCAGGGCAGCCCAGCGGGACCTCGCAGCGCCTCCGCCTTTCTCCCACTCTCCTGGATGCTTCACTCCCCACCCCCAGAAAAGAAGGCTGCAGGAGGATCCATCTCCAACGCAAAAAAAAAAAGGCAGCCCTTCAGAGAAATAACCAGCTATGCAACAGTATTTTCCAAAAAATCTGTTTTAAACATGCATGGTATCTCAAACGAGGCTGGGGAAGCTGGAACTCGGCTCTCCCCAGGCCTAGCTGACCTTGGGGCTCCCAGGAGGACAGATGGGTTTTGGGAGTGGGCCCAAAACCTCTGGGGGTCCCGGAAGCAGCCTGATGACACTTGTCCACCACACTAGCCACCACCTTAACTGTCCGGATGCTGACCATGAGGTGGTCCATCAAACTAGTGGAAACAGCTATGTCCTTTAATGTACTGCATTCTACGATGTGTAGGAAAGTTAGACAGGAGGGAGAGATAGAGAGGAGAGAAAAGACATACAGAACCCACCAAGAAGTTGAGGTGTGGGAGGGGGAGGTAGGTGGGGACATTGGTGATGGGATATGGGTTTGGGTGGAGGAATGGGTGTTTAAACACTGTAGAACCAAAACTCTACTTGAGCATCTTGCAATTATATGTCTAAAAGTGATGTAATACAATTTGGTAAAAAGAAAAAATAAATTTAAAAAAAAAGGGGTCATCTGGCTTGTTGTGAGGCTCTGCTGGGGTGGCAGGCCAGGGCTAGAACCCGCCATGCCTCTAGCCAGATGACCCCCCAACTCCATGGGGGCCGCCATTTTCCACATCCGGACTTCTTTCTCGTCACACCTCCACCCAGCAGACCAGTCTATCACAGCCCGGATCATCGACACCCACCCTGCAGCAGTTTTATTTCAATCCGGCCCAGGTATGCTGAACCAGAGACTCTCAGACATGGGGCAGAGCTGATACTGGCTCTCCCTGTGCCCAGCCACTCATGAGGCGCCCCGGGAGGCATGGCGGGTTCTAGCCCTGGCCTGCCACCCAGCAGAGACTCACAACAAGCCAGACGACCCCCCTGTCTTACATATAGCAAAGCTTAATAATTTTATACATGTATACATATTTACATATATATTTTTAGGGTATCCCATGCCATAATCTTCCTTGAAACTCTTTTATTTTCTATTTTCACAATTTTCTACTTAAGTGCTTTTCCTAGTGTGAACGCATCCATGTGCATGGCTTCAAATATAAGATTGCCACTGCTAATAGATCTCTCTCTCTCTCTCTCTCTCTCTCACTTCAGACATGTATGTTCCACTGCCTACCAAACACCTCTATCAAACATGGAACTCAATTGAACAGTTCCAAAGTTGAACTATATTTTTCACAATCCTGGTTCTCCCACAGTGATGAGTGCCATCATCCATTCAGATAAACAAGTCCTAATTTGGCAGTCATGCCTAATGCTATCTAATTGGGTATCTGTCTCCATATTCAATTAAAGTCCTACAAACACACTACCTCTTTATGCCAGGCATTAACATTACTTTTCTGAAATCCTGCCATTCCATTTACTATTATGTGTCAAGTAATCTTTAAAATTCTGCTTATGGTGGAGCTGGAGACAGTGGGTTCTGCACTTGCCTTTACATGAGGTGCCCTGTGTTTAATTCTTGGCATCCCATATTGTCTCCTGAGCACCACCAAGAGTAATTCCTGAGTGTAGATCAGGAGTTACCCCTAAGCATCACCAAGGGTGACTTAAAAAATTCTAGCTATAGTATCCTCTGATTCATATTCTTCAATGTATATTTTATAACTCTCAGGCTCTATCTAAGATTTTTAATCAAATCAGTAGTTTATAAACTTTGGCTGAACTTTCTCCATGACTTTTTTACTCTTTTCTCATGCTGAATGGGTCAGTTATGTAATACCACAATTGTGTTCCAAATCACGACCAAATGTCAAGCATGCAAGATCATCCTATATTGCTTATGCACCTCTGGTTATGTAGACAACTCTGCACATATTGTGTAGGAAGTTACCCAGGAAAACTGATGCAATCTGTTCCTGTTTCATATGTGTTGTTCTTCAGAAAGCTCTAAAGAAAGTTCTGTGCATATTCCTATTATAATACTAGAAATGATTAGAAAAATAAAAGTATATAAGGTTTAAGCTTGGAACTAGCACATATCAATTATATCACATTCTATTAAAAAAGATTCAAGGTATAGAAATACATCACACTTTCTAGTGAAAGGAACTCAAAGTTCATATAGCAATGTGCAAATTTAAGACTCAGGACCACCATCTCCATTGTTCCTCTTTCATTGCTTTTTTAATATTTTTTTTGTACTATACCCAGCGGTGCTCAGGGCTTACTCCTGGCTCTTCACTCAGGGCAGGGCTCAGGGGACCACACTGGGTGTGGGAAAATGAACCCGGGTCAGCTGCACGCAAGGCAAGTGTCATACTATCTTTGCTGCCCTCTTCTTTAATTTCTTAAACATACTCTTGACCCCTTCTGCTTCAGGAACTTTATAGTGCTTCTCAAACTGCCAAGACAGTTTTTCCCACCTTATTTTTCTTTAAAAAAAGAATACTTTCTTTCAAATAGGCATGTTATCTTCTTTTAAAAATGTTAAGAACTGCTATGGGATGATAATATAACAGAGACTGGACAGATATTTGAAAAGTAGAATGCCAACTATTTCAGGAAATTAGGGTCTGAGTTGGATCTTCAACTGATGGACTGGAGTATAACATGCAACTGTAGCATCTAAAGAATATTTTTGAGGCTTTGATAGTGAAGGCTTGGTTAGAGATGATACTTTTTTACATATGGTTTTGTTTCCCTCAGGATCACTTTTATTTATATTTATATTTTATTTTTGGTACCACAGTTTAAAATACTGCAAATGGTAGAATTTACTGCACAAGTTTTTTCAACACCACACCCTTCTCCAGAGTATTTGCTTCCCATTCCCCCTTGTTCCAGTATCATCCCTCCATTTAATCTGATGCCTCCCACCCTGCCCCCCCACATACATCCCTCAGTTGGGGTGCATTCCTTGCATGTATTTGACCCAGTTAGATCACTGGCACTACAGAGTCCCCCTACCATCACCGTGTAGAGCCTTGGAAGATCGAAAGCACTGCCATGTGTTAATGCGGACCCCCCAAACCCTACCCCTGAATAACCCAGGTAAAATCCCCAGTACTACAGGGTATGAGCAGCACATTTTCCTCTGTTCTTTGCTTTGAACTGCTGGCCCAGTTGGCAGAGAATCACGTGGAAAGAACCCTGAATTTCTTTTTTTTTTTAATTAAACATTTTATTATACCGCCATGAGATATACAATTACAATGTTGTTCACGTTTGGAGGTTTTGGTCACATAGTGTTCTAGCACCCCACCCTCCACCAGTGCCCATTTCCCACCACGAATGTCCCCAATTCCCTCCCCCTTTCCCATAGCCTGCCTAAATGGCAGGTTCTTTATCTCCTCTCTCTCTCCTCTCTCTCTCTTTTCCTTCTCTTACACATTGTGGGTTGCAATACATACACTTAGAAGCCATCATGTGCATTTTTTTTCCTGTATTCAATACTCAGTTCTATGTTGGTATCAGCCCTTTTTGACATTTATTCACACATGTTCCCTTCTCTATCTTACCTAACCTCTGACTCCCACACGTTTGTGGTAATTTCCACTTTTGAGAACACTGAATTTCTTTGTCAGGCTTAGGAGTGTCCCTTCCCTTCCCTTCCCTGCCATCAGATACTATTTACTGGCCCACCAAATTAAAATGATATTTCAAAGAAAAACATTGCTTACTAGAAATGACTCAACAATTAATGAGTTCACTTGATAAGGCGAATACTATTTACATAAGGCACTTTTATTTGTTCATCACATAGGTACTAACCAATAAAATTGCTCATTTTGCAAGAAGTACCTTTCTTAATAGAATTGATTCTATTTTGTTTATCTTTATCAATGTAATTAGAATTGAATCAAGACAGATTTAAAAGGGATTATATAGTATGCACATATAACTATAAATAATCATATGACATTGAAGATAATACATAGCATGTTATATCTAAATATTTTAGTCATGTCCAAAGGTTAATTTTTACAACTGACTTCTATAATGTCAAAAACTCACAATACACACCCTTTAACTTCCAATTGTGTTATCATTTTTGCCCTTTCCAAAATGTTTTATAATTGCAACCATTTGATTATCTCAAGTAATCCATGCGCAGTCTGAAAAGCAAGGCATTTACTTGCAAGTTATTCATTATAAAGTTTTAAACACTGATGCAAATCATGAAATCAAGAAAACCCTTCACTTCTTTGATTAACAATCCAAAGTCAGAATATGCAGTCTGACTAACTTTAGAGGACTGTAAATAGAACAATTTAAAGAACCTCTCAAAGATGGGAAATGTAGAAGCATGCCTTTCAGCACTCTAAATTTTTGACAAGGTTTTCTTGATCTAGTTCTGATGTAACAATTATCTGGTAGGCCAGAAGTTCAATAAGAATGGAAATCACTAATGTTTTGGTCTCTCCTATCTTCCCAAATGCTGGAGCATCCTGATACATATCCGAGAGAAAAACAGTTGAAAGGAAAGTAAGGGGGGTGTTAGTAAGGAGAAAAGACAGAGAAACTAGAAGATGTCGTACTTTGAAGTTCATCTTCCCTTGAGTGGTGACAGGGCCTGTGACTGTGTCTACATGGGGAGAGTCTGCTCTTGCACTGTGCATGGTCTTCCCTTCCCTTCCCACCTTACTCTTTCCTCTCCCTGTATGCATCACCCTCACCCATTACATCTTTCCTTCCACAATTTACTTCAATGGCAGTGAATCAACAGCTGTTTAATGAGATAACAGCAGTTTCTAAATTCACACACAAAAGAAAATAAATTTATTAGTGGTCAGAGTAATTACTGGAGGTGAAACTCACTAAAGAATGTCTTTTCAAAAAGAAAATGCTCGGGAACAGAGACATAATACAGAGATTAGGTGCTTCCTTTGCAAGCAGTCAACTATGGTTCAGAATCTGACAGTAATGATCTCCTGAGCCCAGCTAGAAGTGATCCTTGAGCACAGATGAGCTGAGATGAGCCAAGATAGTGCAAAGTACTGTATAACCCCAAACTCTGTAAAATAACTGTTATGTTAAGCCACCACAAGTCACAGACAAGAGACAGATGGAGAGCAAAAGGATTTATTAGGACAGAAAGGAGCTCAGCACTGAGCTGAGTCAAAGAGAATGACTTGTAGACTCAAGCCATCAAAGCCTTCGTCACTTCATACACTCTGAGGGCCTGTTCTTATCTAGGCCAAAGTAGAAGTACAGAAGCAAATTGAACAACTATTCTCCTAACAAGGTCTCCTTGCTCAGTCCTCCTTGCCCCAGTTTCTTGTAACATCCCATTATCTTGGCCCAATGTTTGGGCGCTTATGTTTATGCTCTTGGGGTCTGGCATGTTTTTCTTACTAGGTTGTAAACTCATGACCCTAAGGTACAAAATGGAGTCTAGTGTTTCAAGATGGAGTCACTACCTATGATACAACCATCTAGAACAAAAGACTCATCTTCATTGTACATTTTTTGTCTAGATAATTACAGTTCCTTTAAGAAACAGTTTGTGGGTTCTTTCCCTTAAAGAGTACCCCCCATATTTTCTAAGGTAAGATCCCTCAACAATTTATATATAAAAGTAAAGATGTGGGTTTATAATTTATCACCTAATTTGTTTTCATCTGTGACTTACAGAATACATTCTATATGTTCTCCTTTTTATCCCCAGTTGTCATCAGAACCAGAGACACTAATGGTACTCAACAAATGTTTGTGAAAGAAACTTAAAAAAGATAGATTAAAACATTTTGGGATCAAAAGATTAACTTAAATAGTTTCTATTAGAAATAACAGGAAAAAGAAGAATATTAGAGCTTATCACAAGCCAAAAGACTGAGCATAGATTCAAGCTAATGAGTAAAAATTTTCTGCTGTGACATAAAATGTATTTCTCTCCAGAGGCTGTATGAAGAGAGAAGACTAGAAAATTAAAGTATGCCTCTACTGCTTATATCCTTATACTCAGCAGATATTTTCTGTCACTGTATCACTGTCTTTCCGTTCATTGTCGATTTGCTCGAGCGGGCACCAGTAACATCTCCATATGACCATCTCATGCAAGTAGAGCCCAAGGGCACCTGCTTGCTCCAGTTTTTTAAATAATAAAATATCTTTTAAATAATTCAAAATATTTTTTTAAATTATTAAATAATTTAAAATGTCTTTAAAAATATTAAATAATTTAAAATGTCTTTTAAATTATTTTCAATAATAAAATATCTTTTAAATAATATTCTTTTAAATAATAAGCATGTATTTTAGTAATTTTTTAATTAAAAACAGAAACATACATTTCATGTTTTTTTTCCTTGGGGTATTCTGCATAATTATTGACTTAGTCCCCACCTTATCTCAGGCACTGATTTCTATGATTATATCCTCAACTGTGTTATTACAGAAATCACCACACCCTCATGACCTCATTTCCAGACTTCCCACTGCCAGAGATGACTTCCATTTTTCCTGTTACTGGTTCCTATTTTCTGTTTACTTTCTAAAGTGCTCCAACTCCAGCTGTCCTTTATCTGTGGTTTCCCTAATCTTTAATCTGTGGTTCTCAACTGAAGGCAATTATGACCCCTTCCTAATCCCCAAAGAGACATTTGAAAATGCTTGGAGACATTTGTGATTGTCTCAACTATGAGAGTCATAAGTTGAGGCCATAGATGCTACTAAATATCTTAGAGGTAATGATAAGCAAGAGTTATCCTTTTCAAAATGTCAATAAGTGCTAAAGTTGAGAAGTTTTGTGTAACATGATCAGAATTTATAATTTTTTTTTTTTTTGCTTTTTGGGTCACACCCAGCAGTGCTCAGGGGTTACTCCTGGCTCTGCACTCAGGAATTACTCCTGGCAGTGCTCGGGGGGCCATATGGGATGCCAGGGATCGAACCCGGGCCGGCAAGAGGCCGGCTGCATGCAAGGCAAACACCCTACCACTGGGCTATCGCTCCGGCCCCAGAATTTATAATTTATTGTATCACTTGTATCACTTGTCTTCCCATTGTTCATCGATTTGCTTGAGCGGGCACCGTAACATCTCCATAATTCCTGTCACAAGCTAGGGTAGCCCAAGAGCATCTGCTTGCTCCAGGAACACAAAGAGCCTCAGACCATTCCTTCAGGTCATGGGAATGAGGTCTATAATTGTTACTGGTTTTTGGCATATCAAATACAACATGAGTAGCTTGCCAGGCTCTGCCGTGAGGGTGGTACACTCTCAGTAGTAGGTTCTTATCTTGTGCATTTACTGATGAGCCACAACGGGAGAGATTGGCTTTTCTCTTGGGTGGATATAAAGACTAATTTCCCAAACTGACAAACCACAGGGCATAATTTCCCAAACTGACAAACCACAAACTAATTTCCCAAACTGACAAGCCACATGCATTGCTAATTTGATTATACAGTCCCCCCAAATGCTTTTTCCTTCCTGAAGCATCTTGTGTTTTTATCTTAATTGTGTATTTCAAAATGTTGAAATTTTAATATTTGGTTCCACAAAATATGAATTTATTTTAGGGTAGAATCCCTGTAGATATAATTAGTTACAATGGGATAGGTTAAGTCTCTCATCCAGCTAGTAGAATTATTAGAAAGAGAATGCCAGTAGAAGGAAGAGGCAGGCAAATTTAGAACTCCATCTGAGGATGAGAGATTGACATGATGCATCTATAAGTTGTACATTGCTCAAAAACCAAAAAATCATTAAATTAAGAGGAGACAAGAAAGATTTTTTTTCAGTTGGAGTCCTGGCTCTTCTGATACCTTGATTTTGAAAGCATAGCCTCTAGTTGTAAGTCAATAAGCAATCCAACTTTTTGATACTTTAATAAAAGTGCTAGAGAGTCAATTCACATAATTTTAATCCATTAATGTCTTCACTTCTTGCCTTGACCATTTTCAACAGCAGATAAAGCAATATAATGTATAACCCAGCATACAAGGACCCACCACGCAGAGACCCGCCCTTCAGAGGAGAGTATTTCAAGCCCAGGAATGCTTGAGCCTAAGACACAGGTACACCCGGCAGAGCAGAAACCAGCTTTCCCCGTTGAACCCCCTGCACTCCATGGACCATGAGAGCAACTTTCGACCCGAGTCCATCATCCTGATGGAGCCTCGGAGGAGCCCAGAGAAACCCCCACAACTTGCTGGCAGCGATCTTCACAATCCACACTCTACAGCAGGTAAGATCTCCACCCAGCAGATTAATCCAGTCTCCAGCCCGCAGATTAATCCAGTCTCCAGCCTGGCTTGTCAGAAACCCAGCCTACAAGGACCCACCATGCAGAGACCCGCCCTTCAGAGGAGAGTATTTCAAGCCCAGGAATGCTTGAGCCTAAGACACAGGTACACCTGGCAGAGCAGAAACCAGCTTTCCCTGTTGTGTGAGGCCAGCTGTCGTGCGATTTACCTCCAAATTACCATAAATATTCTACCCACCCCTGTGAGAGAGCCCCACAAAGTAATGAGAATATAGCGCCCGCATGGCAGAGCCTGGCAAGCTGTCCGATGTGTGTTCGATATGCCAAATCCAGTAACAGAAATGTTTATTTTCCTGACCCCGAAAGAGCCCTTAATATGGCAGCAGTAAGAAAGGCAAACAAGCAGTGCCTGATAAAATTTCATGGCCATCCTAGGCTGCCAAAACGAAGAAGGACTAAAATGACTGTCTGTACTTTCAATGCACGTATGCTGGCATCGGAAGTATATATGAGGATCTGATGCTGCAAGCAAAAAAGATCAAGTACGACATCATTTGTCTGACTGAGACGAGGAGGCGTCAGTTGCATCATGCTGTATTTGACACCAGAGAAGAATTGTTCCTTGGAACATGCAACAAAAGAGGCATCGGTGGCGTTGGTGTCCTTGTCAACACGAACATGGCCGTCAACATTGATTCATTTGAATGCCTAACAAACCGAATAGGACAATTACACTTGAAGAGATGTGGCCCACTGCCAGCAATTTCTATCTTCATTGTCTATGCACCAACATCCACATACAAAGAAGATGAAATTGAGAAATTCTACATGGAATTGGAGGAGTTCTATAAAAAGATCACACCTTCTACAAGATCCTAGTCGGTGATTTTAATGCCAAGATAGGACCAAGAAGATCGGCTGAAGAACTCCACATCGGGAACCATGGCCTAGAATGGAACGAACAGGGTGAGAGACTATCTGAGTTCATCGTGTCCACCAAGACCATTCATGGGAACTCACAGCTCCAGAAAGCTGAAGCAAAACGTTGGACATGGGAATCTCCTGGTGGACAGTTCCACAATGAAATTGACCACATCATCTTCAATCAACGGTTTTGTCTGACCGATGTAGCTGTCATCCCCAAATTCCAAACAGGATTGGACCACCGTCTCCTTCATGCAAAATTCTACTTCCCAGCAACGGGGAGAAAAGGCTGCAAAGTTTAAGAAGAGAACTCCCAGAACGAACACCAACTGGGAACTCTTTGGCACCATTGCAGCAACATGGGAAGATACCATCATTGACGACATCGATGAAGAATACAATCGGCTGGTTCAGCACCTCCATGATTGTGCGAAGAATGCTTAGAGAGAGAAAGACACAAAAGGACGCTTGTCTTCAGAAACTCTTGAGCTCATTCACCAACGTGGCGGAGGCGTGAGCCTCAGGAGACCAAATGCTAACGTCCAAGCTTGCTAAACGGTGCAGAGAAGCGATAAAAGAAGACCTCAAAGACAGAAGAGCAGAAATACTGGAAGATGCAGCAGAAGCCGGGAAAAGCATTCGCACTGCCCGCCTGTCCTTTGCCAACTATAAGACCAAGATGACTGCCCTCCGACGCCCTGATGGATCTATCACATCTTCCAGAAAGGCAATGGAGAAGATTATCCAGGACCTCTACTCAAATCTCTTTGATAGCCACATCCACCTGCCCACATACCAAATTCCACAGGATGGATAAGTCATTCCCAATGTTCTCCCTTCTGAAATCCAACATGCCATCTCGTCGGTAAAGAAGGGAACAGCACCAAGCCCAGACAAAGTCAGACCAGAACACCTGAAGAATCTGCCGTCGGTACTCATCAATACACTAGCTCGGCTCTTCACACGCTACCTGTCCGAATGCAAGGTGCCCTCCCAATGGAAAACCAGCAGGACAGTTCTACTGTTCAAGAAGGGAGACATTCACGACATCGGCAACTATCGCCCCATCTGCCTGTTGTCTGTCATCTACAAGCTGTTTACACGAGTCATCCTGAACAGGATTAGCAGAACACTAGATGAAGGACAACCACGTGAGCAAGCAGGCTTCCGGAAAGGATTCAACACAATCGACCATATCCACACAGTAACCAAGCTCATTGAGGTTTGTAGGGAGTACAAGATGCCGCTCTGTCTCACATTCATTGATTTAAAGAAAGTCTTTGATTCTGTGGAGACTGAAGCAGTCATTGAAGCCCTAGCCAAACAGGGTGTTCAAACCCAATACATCAAGATCCTTCGTGAGCTGTATTACGGATTCACCACCAGGATCTCACCATTCTACAAAGAAGTGATCATTGATGTGAAAAGAGGGGTTCGACAGGGTGATACCATTTCACCAAAACTCTTCAGTGCCACCCTCGAGAACATCATGCAACAATTAGAATGGGAAGGAATGGGATTGAAGATAGATGGTCGGCAACTACACCACCTCCGCTTTGCTGAT
Source organism: Cryptotis parvus (assembly GCA_021461705.1). NCBI lineage: Eukaryota > Metazoa > Chordata > Mammalia > Eulipotyphla > Soricidae > Cryptotis > Cryptotis parvus. The sequence continues at coordinate 21,464 of JAJIBD010003596.1, forward strand.
GACATCGTTCTAATAACACCAAACATTAGCCAAGCGGCACAAATGCTGGCTGACTTCGACCGAGAATGTGGAAAGATAGGTCTACAGCTGAATCTAAAGAAAACAATGTTCATGAAGAATGAACTAGTTCCTGAGGCCCCATTCACTCTCAATGGAACAAACATCTCTGAATGCAGCAGTTATGTGTACCTAGGTGGAGAAATCAACATGATGAACGACCTAAAACCTGAGCTGCGCAGGAGGAAGAGAGCGGCATGGAATGCCTTCAAAGGCATCGAAGAAATAGCTAAAAGGACAAAGAACCTCCGGCTCTGGGCACATCTCTTTGACTCCACCATTCTCCCTGCATTAACATACGCCTCAGAGACCTGGGCTCTACAAAAGCAGGATGAGAATGCTATTCGGGTCTCCCAGAGAGGAATCGAAAGAGCTATGCTTGGAATATCATGCCTCACTCAAGTGAGAGAGGGAATCCGGAGTTCTGACCTCCGTCGCTATTCCAGAATCAGGGATGCTGTGTCGTTTGCCAAGGCATCGAAAATCAGATGGGCTGGACATGTAATGCGATTTGGATACAACCGCTGGACTAGAGCCATTACCGACTGGATCCCACGGGATGTCAAAAGATCACTTGGCCGCCCACCTACAAGATGGTCAGACTTCCTTGTAAAGACCCTGAAGGAACGGTTTGAGGCTCTTCATATTCCTGAATCAACCAGATGCCATTGGGCTACATTGGCACGTGATAGGGTCCAATGGAAATGTTACTGGTGCCCACTCGAGCAAATCGATGAATAACGGGATTCAAGTGATCAAGTGAAATGATCAATGTATAATCTTGCACAGACGTATTTGTTCCAATCAGGGAATGAAAAGGATAGAAATCTGGTGGTATATTACAATATTTCTCTGACAGGATTTAGTGCAAAAATGAAGAAAATATAGTAAAATTGTAGTGAGGATGAAAAGTTAAAGGAGTTAATATTTAGGTAATACACTAAATTGTTTTACTTAGGAACTCTCCCTTGCTGAACCCTCTAAAAAGGGCTTATCCTGTAAACCTAGGATGAGGGTTCTTTGGGTGTACTCTACATTCATTCACCTCTTCTAGGTTTCAATTCCTTGTCTAATGACCCAGAATCTCAAAAGTCTAGTATTAGTGTCAAATTTCTGATCATGGACACTGCCTACATGATTTGAGCTACTGTAATGGGACAGAAATGATAACTGTAGGACATAACTTTTCAAACCTGATATATTTCAAAAAAACAACCACAAAGGTGATGGAAATATACATAGTATTTTTAAAAATAAATATGTCTATACAAACCCAATAAATTTAAAAATACATTTTATTTTTTTGGGCTCAGCAGGGTCCCCAATACATATTATGGTTCAGCAGAATCCCCTGGCACATTCAGAGCTGATGATCTTTACCCTCCACATCCCACCCCAGACAGATGAATAAAGGAACAAGACCACAGGTTCCTTGATAGTCCTAGGCTCTAGCATTTTATTCAAGTCAAGTCTGCTCTTTAAATCCTCTTGGGGTTGGGAGATGCAAGAGGTGCATGAATCTTGATCCTGAAACATTGAGAGTGTATAAAAGCCTTTTCTTCCCCAGGCAATCTACCAAGGGACCTTCCCCAGAGATAGAATCCTGCTCTGGGGTATAGACTCTCCAAGGACAGAGACAGAATCCGTGTGTATTCTTTTTCCCTTTCCTTAGCTGGTAAACAATCATCTTAATAATATTTCTAGTCATTATGTATAAACACAGTAAGAGATACAGACTTTTTTTTCTTTTTTTGGGTCACACCTGGCGATGCTCAGGGGTTACTCCTGGCTCTTTGCTCAGGAATTACTCATGGTATTGCTCTGGTTGCCAACTCATGGTATGCTCAGGGGACCATATGGGATGCTGGGGATCAAACCCAGGTCAGTCACATGCAAGTCAAATGCCCTACCCACTGGGCTATCACTCTGGCCCTGAGATACAGACATTTATAAAGGATGATTTTTCCTGGGACCTCTTGCATCCCAGACTACAGTCCTCAGGCCAAGTTTTATCCTAACCCCAACTGGGTCTGAAACCAGTTGCTTATCTTTGGATCAGGACAGAATTTGTCCCATGCTCTTCACTTATTATCCTGCTTATGACATTTAGTCCATCCCATGTCAAGGCCAAGGTAGCTTATTCACAGCTTGCCCTAGGTCCATCCAAGTACCACAACAGGACCCTTCATTTGAAGTGGAAGGAAATAGAATTAATCTAAGGTCAACAGAAGTTTTAACTTAGAAAATATGTCAGATGCCAAAAAGTTCATTTCAGAGTTCATTAACTCCCATATCACAAATGCATATTCTTTTTTTTTCTTTTTTTTTTTTTTTGCTTTTTGGGTCATACCGGCAATGCTCAGGAGCTACTCCTGGCTCTGCACTCAGGAATTACTCCTGGCGGCGCTCGGGGGGACCATATGGGATGCCAGGGATCGAACCCAGGCCGGCATGAGCCGGCCGCGCAAGGCAAATGCCCTACCCGCTGGGCTATCGCTCCGGCCCCACAAATGCATATTCTTTACTGTCTTTCGTGTCTATACAAAAAGGCCTTTGCTCTAGCATAAGAATATGCACTGGGAATACAGGAAATAGAAAAACATTTCACTTACAATACAAAACCTAGGACTGGCAAATAGGAGACAGAGGACTGTGAGCAAAGTGTTATCCAACAATTGTTTTGTATATAGAATAAAATCATGGTGAAATAATTTTTTGCTAACGCAATGGATTTTGCCCATTTATAGTTTCAATGTTCAGTATAGAAGATAATATGATTTACTAAATTTATGATTTTCTTAAGATTAAATGCTAATAATGTTCTTGAAATCAGATGCCATTGGGCTACACTGACACGTGATAGGGTCAAATGGAAATGTTACTGGCGCCCACTCGAGCAAATCGATGAATCACGGGATGTCAGGTGATCAAGTGATGTTCTTGAAAAAAAGATGTAATTAAGGTGTGGAGCAATAGTATATTAGGTAGGGCACTTGCCTTGCATATAGCCAACCCAGGTTTAATCTTCAGCATCCCTGAAGGGTGATTCCTGAGAACTGAAGCAGAAATAAGCCCTGAGCACTGCAGGGTGTAGCTCAAATCTACTTCTACAAATTTTTAAAAAAGAAAATCAAATGTAAATATATAAGCTTTATTAGGCCCGGCCACCCCTGACCATGCCCTACATTGCTCTTAGGGCTTGCTCAGCATGCAGGTGCCCACACTGGAGCACTAGGAGCAGGGATTTGGGTGCCTCCACACCCAAATCTGAGTCTCCATCCTCAGACTCCATGTCAGTAGGTGTGGCCCTGAGCTCACAGCCACCACAATCAACTGCAGGAAGATAGACACTCCAAATCCACAGCTGTGCAGCTCGGCCTCATGTGGAGCATCCCATAGAGTTCCTGGGGAAAGGTAAAAGGCTTGGCCATTCTCTGGCTGTGTCCTACATAGCTCCTAGGGCTTGCTCAGCATGCAGGTGGCCACACTGGCTGGATTTAGAGCAGGGATTTGGGCATCTCTACCCATTCCTCAGACTCTATGTCAGTAGACGTGGCCATGAGCTCACAGCCACCACAGCCAACCGCTGGAAGACAGACACTCCAGATCTACAGCTGCACTGGTGTATGGCTGCTACATAACTGCGCAACAATCTTAAACTATAATGGATTTTAGCACCATATCCTTCCCAGGATCTTTCTCATTTATACACTGTAATTATCATTCTAGTTGCAACAAACTGAAGAGGTTACGGGAATGAGGAATTATGGTGTCACACTAGAACTCACTATTGAATATGCACATAGAGACATCATACATTGTTAATAGATGTAGGGCAAGCCACAAAAGTGTAACAGGAGAGAGGGAGAGAGAGAGAGAGAGAGAGAGAGAGAGAGAGAGAGAGAGAGAGAGAGAGAGAGATACAGGGACAGAGACAAAGAGATAGAGAAATAAAATGTGCCTGCAATAGGGGCAGGCAGGGATGGGGGGTGTGTGTTTGGGATATGGGTGGAGGGAATTTGGCACTGGTGGAGGGATGGGTGCTGGAACACTGTATGGCAGACACCCATTTATGAACATCCTTGTAATTGTATATCTCACATGGTATAATAAAAATTAAAAAAAAAGAATACAAAAGGCAGTCCAGGGAGATGGCTCCAAAGGCTGGAATGACTGCTTTGCTTGGCACTGGCCGGATGGGCTCTACTTATGTCTGCATGGGCTCTACTTATGTCTTTCAGAAGACTAACTCAAAGCTTCATGATGGAGTATGTCATCGCTGTAAAGAAGTGCTGGAATGGCGTGTCAAATACAGCAAATACAAGCCATTATTAAAGCCTAAAAATATGTGAAATGTTTACAGATGACAGTAAAGCATTCTTACCTGTGTCTTACCATGTGTCGAGCATGTGCCTGTGAGCTCGAGGTTTGTGCAAAGTGTGGGAAGAAGAAAGACATTGTTATTCCATTCAATAAAGAAGCAGGAAAGACAGAAAATACTGAAAATCATCTACATCTTAAATGTAGAAGAAGCCTTGGAAGCAAAGAAGAAAGCGATAATTTCGATTTTGATATTGGTTTAGATGACACAAATGAGGACAATGAAGTAGATTCGTGTCATTCTAATGCCTGCCCGTAACATGAAGTTCGAACAAGTTTTGCTTTTAAGTATTTTACTTAACAATATTTTGTGAAATCCTAATGAGGAAATCAGATGAACCTCTAGGAACTAGCACAATTTATATGGGAATCTTAGAAATTATATGTGGTATTTGAATATTTATAGATGTTTTTACACAAAGTTTCTTACTGTAAAACTTTGTTGCATTTGCAAGAATGCTTGCCAGATTAAATATTGGGTATCTATATATATGCTTTATTAATAACTTTGTTATCATTATTTATGTATTTACAAAGGTTTATTTGATAGAATTTATATGTACAATTTCTTAGGTGCTTTAGGAGCTTGAAGAAATCAACTATATTAAATGTGATCACAGCTGAAATTGTTTACAGAAATACAAGCAGCTATATCTATAAAATGTGCTTAAATATATAGGAATATTAAGATTATTAGATTTATATGTCCACTCAGTGAACTATACACGTTTAATATATAAAATAGCATCTTTTATTTAGTACCTAAATAGCTGTTTTCAAAGTTTTTAGTCCAGTTGAAAGTCAATGATTAAATACACAATTTTTGTCCATAAAATATAATGCTAATATAAAAATTTTAAAAATTAATTTTCTCCTAAAAATTTCTCCTAAAAATTACTAGTTTTGAAATTTCGTTGAAAGTTTTAGGAAAATCAAGTTTTAAAATTTATATCCGTAGTAGTTTGAATGTCAGCCATAATACAGGCTTGCTGTAAGTATTGTTTTCTGCACACAATAGCCTCTATGAAATTGAAAAACAGGCCAAACTGACGTCAGCCTGTGACAGATCCAAAATATTCTTTCTGGCGGAAGTGATTCTGAAAGTAAGGAAACTGAAAGAACAGCTTGTCAGGACAAGGAGATCTGGACAGAGAGAGGAATAAGCGTTGTGTGCAGACCTTATTGGTACAGAAAGGATGAAACAGGGATCCCTGGGGAAGTAGATGTCAGAAGTCCTTTAGTGGAAAAATGTTCAAGAAGTAGCTAAAAGCAAGATGACACAGGAAACAGCTTTTCTGTGCCGCTCTGCTTCAGAAGTACACAATAGCTTCCTGGTGTGGTGAAAATACATCTAAGAGAACTTTTCCAGAAATCCTTTCCCTGAGGAGGCTTTGGTCTTCAGAGCCAAATGGGAGACAAATAAGGCTTTTGTTTTGTGCTTTCTCCAGCAAGCCTGGTGCCAGCACAATGGTCCCCAAATAACTCAACAGATTCTCTCTCTCTCTCTCTCTCTCTCTCTCTCTCTCTCTCTCTCTCTCTCTCTCTCTCCTTTCCTTTCTGGTTCTCCTCTCTCTGTTTCTCTCTCTCTTCCCCCTTCCCTCTCTCTCTTCTCTACTAAGCCTTTATTTTTCAATTATTTTTATTGTATAATGTTTTCACTTAAAGAACCGTGGTTTACAAAGTTACTGATTATTGAACTTTAGGCATATGGTATTTTAACATTAAACCCACCACCAGGGCCAACTTCCCTCTATCGATGCTCCCTATTCTGTCTGCCCCCACCCTCCAGGCAACTGACAGGAACATTACATAGTTCTTGTGGTTGCAGCATAGATCCCACCTACTAAATTTTCTTGATAGACCTTGATCCCACACTTGTGTGGGGTCCTGCAATCAACACACTGCACCTGAATGGGAGGAAGCAGGAAACATCAGGCGGAAATATGTTGAATGGAATAAAAATAAAACAGATGCACCTCTGTCTGCATCGGCCCCCACTGCTGACCAGGGATTCCTGTTTGATCTTCCCCCAGTAATGCTTTCTCTGGGGTAACAGAGTTCAACAACTCAGAGCTTCTCCTCCTCCCACTGTTTTCCCACTAGAAGTATTTATTCACATTAGCTGTTTCCTCTGTGCTCTGTCCTTGTATGGTCTGTACTATACTTCTTACGTCCAGAGTATTATCTTCTCAGTCACTCTCAGAACACTGTGGGACCTGAACAGAGGATGGGAATGTGAGAAAGCAGACTTTGACCGAGAATGTGGAAAGATAGGTCTACAGCTGAATCTCAACAAAACTATGTTCATGAAAAATGAACTAGTTCCAGAGGCCCCATTCACTCTCAATGGAACAAACATCTCTGAATGCAGCAGCTATGTGTACTAGGTCGAGAACTCAACATGATGAATGACCTAAAACCTGAGCTGCGCAGGAGGAAAATTGCGGCATTGACTGCCTTCAAAGACATCAAAGAAATAGCTAAAAAACAAAGAACCTCCGGCTTCAGGCACATCTCTTCGATTTCACCATTCTCCCTGAATTAACATATGCCTCAGAGACCTAGGCCCTATGAAAGAAGGATGAGAATGCTATTCGGGTCTCCCAAAGAGGAATCAAAAGAGCCATGCTTGGAATATCACGGCTCACTCAAGTGAGAGAAGGAATCTGGAGTTCTGACCTCCGTCGCTATTCCAGAATCAGGGAAGCGGTCTCATTTGCCAAGGCATCGAAAATCAGATGGGCTGGACATGTAATGTGAATTGGAGATGAACGCTGGACCAGAACCATTACCGACTGGATCCCATGGGATATCAAAAGGTCATGTGGCCGCCCACCTACAAGATGGTCAGATGTCCTTGTCAAGACCCTGAACAAACGGTTCGAGACTCTTCGCATTCCCGAAACAACCAGATGCCATTGGACTACACTGGCACATGATAGGGTCAAATGGAAATATTACTGGTGCCTGCTTGAGCAAACGATGAATAATGGGATGTCAAGTGATCAAGTGATCAAGTGATATTTTTATATCCCACAAATGAATTCAAACGTTCTACATCTGCCTCTCTCCTTCTGAATCATTTCACTCAGCATGATACTCTCCATGTCCATCTATTTATAGGCAAATTTCATTCATTTTTCCTAATAGCTGCATAGTATTCCATTATGTAGATGTACCGAAGTTCTTTATTTTTTTTAGAAATATTTTATTATACCACCGTGAGATATACAATTACAAAGATGTTCATAAGATGTTCATATTTGGGTTTCGGCCATACAGTGTTCCAGCACCCATCCCTCCACCAGTGCCCATTTCCCACCACCAATGTCCCCGATTCCCTTCCCTCCCCCTCCCTAGCCTGCCTCTATGGCAGGTTCTTTATTTCTTTCTCTTTCTCTCTCTCTTTTCTCTTTCTCTTTTCCTTCCCTTCCACATTGTGGATTACAATACATACATTAAGAGGTTGTCATGTGTATCTTTTTGCCTGTATTTAATGCTCAGTTCTAGGTTGGTATTAGCACTTTCGACAATTGTTAGCACACTGTTCCATTCTCTATCTTACCTAGCCTCTGACTCCCACACGTTTGTGATAATTTCCACCTTTGACAAGACCTCCTGATCCATGTTTCGCCTGACCTTGGATATTGGTATCATAATATGTACATATAAATATTTATGTCATGCAAATAAATGCAGTCATTCTATATCTGTCTCTCTCCTTCTGGCTAATTTCACTCAACATGATCCTCTCCATGTCCATCCATTTATAGGCAAATTTCATAACTTCATTTTTCCTGACAGCTGCATAGTATTCCATTGTGTAGATGTACCAAAGTTTCTTTATCCAGTCATCTATTCTCGGGCACTCTGGTTGTTTCCAGATTCTGGCTATTGTGAATAGTGCTGCTATGAACATAAATGTGGGGATGGTGTTTCCGCTGCCTATTTTTGGCTTCCCAGGGTATATTCCCAGGAGTGGTATGGCTGGGTCAAATGGGAGCTCAATTTCTAGTCTTTGGAGGAATGTCCATATTGTTTTCCAAAAAGGCTGTACTAGTCGACATTCCCACCAACAATGGATGAGAGTCCCCTTTTCCCCGCATCCACGCCAGCACCTGTTGTTCTTGTTCTTTTGGATATGTGCCAGTCTCTGTGGTGTGAGATGATATCTCATTGTTGTTTTGATTTGCATCTCTCTGATGACTAATGATGGTGAGCATTTTTTCATATGTCTTTTGGCCATTCGAATTTCCTCCTTGTCAAAGTTTCTGTTCATTTCTTCTCCCCATTTTTTGATGGGGTTGGCTGTTTTCTTCTTGTAAAGTTCTATCAGTGCCTGATATATCCTGGATATTAACCCCTTATCAGATGGATATTGGGTGAATATTCTTTCCCATTCTGTGGACTGTTTTTGTATCTTGGTCATTGTTTCTTTTGAGGTGCAGAAACTTTTTTAGTTTCATGTAGTCCCATATGTTTATTCTTTCTCCTAGTTGTTTTGTTAGTGGTGTTTCATCTTTGAAGATGTCTTTAGCTTCAATGTCGTGGAGGGTTTTTCCTATATTTTCTTCGACATACTTTATGGATTCAGGTCTGATATTGAGATCTTTAATCCATTTTGATCTGATTTTTGTGCATGGTGATAGACAGAGGTCTAAATTCATTTTTTTTACATCGTAGCTGCCCAGTTTTCCCAGCACCACTTGTTGAAGAGGCTTTCCTTGTTCCATTTCACACTTTTTGCTCCTTTGTCAAAGATTAAATGTTCATGTGTTTGAGGCTGGTTGTCAGGATACTCAACTCTATTCCAAAGGTCCACATGTCTGTTTTTATTCCAATACCAAGCTGTTTTAATTACCACTGCTTTGTAGTAGAGTTTGAAGTTGGGAAAGGTGATGCCTCCCATCTTCTTTTTCCCAAGGATTGCTTTAGCTATCCGTGGGGGTTTATTATTCCATACAAATTTCAGGAGCGTTTGGTCAATTTCTTTGAAGAATGTCATGGGTATCCTTATAGGGATGGCATTGAATCTGTATAACGCTCTAGGGAGCATTACCATTTTGACAATGTTGATTCTCCCGATCCATGAGCAGGGAATGTGTTTCCATTTCCTTGTGTCCTCTTTTATTTCTTGAAGTAACATTTTGTAGTTCTCTTTGTAGAGGTCCTTTACGTTCTTTGTCAAACTGATTCCTAGGTATTTAATTTTCTGTGGTACAATTGTGAATGGGATTTTTTTTTTTGATATCCCTTTCTTCTCTTTTGTTATTTGTATATAGGAAAGCCACTGACTTTTGGGTATTGACTTTGTACCCTGCCACTCTACTATAGGTATCTATTGTTTCTAAGAGTTTTTTGGTAGAGAGTGTAGGGTTCTCTAGGTATAATATCATGTCATCAGCAAATAGTGATAGCTTGACTTCTTCCTTGCCTATCTGGATACCCTTAATGTTCTTTTCTTCTCTGATTGCTATGGCAAGTACTTCCAGTACTATATTGAATAGAAGTGGTGAGAGTGGGCAACCTTGTCTTGTCCCCAATCTTAGGGGGAAGGCTTTTAGTTTTTCCCCATTGAGAATGATACTCGCTGTGGGCTTTTGGTAGATGACTTTGACTATATTGAGGAAGGTTCCTTCAATTCCCATTTTCTGGAGGGTTTTAATCATGAATGGGTGTTGGATCTTGTCAAATGCTTTCTCTGCGTCTATTGATAGGATCATATGGTTTTTATTTTTTCTCTTATTGATATGATGTATTATGTTGATTGACTTGCGAATGTTGAACCATCCTTGCATTCCTGGGATGAATCCTACTTGGTCATGATGTATAATCTTTTTGATGAGACTTTGGATTCTGTTTGCTAGTATTTTGTTGAAGATCTTAGCATCTGTGTTCATCAGGAGAGATTGGTCTGTAGTTTTCTTTTATTGTGTTGTCTCTGCCTGCTTTGGGTATCAATGTGATATGTGCCTCGTAGAAGCTATTTGGAAATATTTCCACCACAGTTCTTTAACCAGTCATCTGTTCTTGGGCACTCAGGTTGTTTCCATATTATGGCTATTGTGGCTAGTGCTGTAATGAACCTAGAAGTGCAGATGGTGCTTCTGCTGTATGTTTTTGTGCACATAGGATATATTCCCATGATTGGTATTGCTGGGTCAAATGAGAACTCTAGTTATTGGAGAAATTTCCATATTGTTTTCCAAAAAGGCTGGACTAGTTGGCATTTCGACCAGAAAAGAATGAGAGTCCCTTTCTCCCTGCATCCACCCCAGCACTGGTTTTCTTTCTCTTTTAGATGTGTGCCAGTCTCTGTGGTGTGAGATAATATCTCATTGTTGTTATGATTTGCAGCTCCCTGATGATTAGTGATGAAGAGCACTTTTTATGTGTCTTTTGGTCATTCAAATTTCTTTTTAAAAAAATATTTTATTATACCACTGTGAGATACACAATTACAAAGATGTTCATAAGATGTTCATATTTGGGTTTCGGTCATACAGTGTTCCAGCACCCATCCCTCCACCAGTGCCCATTTCCCACCACCAATATCCCCGATTCCCTCCCCCATCCCCTAGCCTGCCTCAATGGTAGGTTCTTTATTACTTATCAAATTTCTTCTTTGAGGAAGTTTTCTTTCATTTCATCTTTCCATCCTTTGATAGAATTGGGTAATTTTTTTCTTCTAAAGCTCTACCAGTGCCCTATAGATCTTGGATATTAACGCCTTATCAGGTGGAGATGGGGTAAATATTCTTTCCCTATCCGTAGGCTGTCTTTGTATCTAGATCATGATTTATTTTGAGGTGCAGAAGCCTCGTAGTCTAATGTAGTCCCATTTGTTTATTTTTGCTTCCACTTGCTTGGTCAGTGATTCATCTTTGAAGATACCTTTAGCTTGTAGGATATTGCCTATGTTTTATTCTATGTGCCTTATGGATTCGGGTATAATGTTGAAATCTTTAACCCATTTTGATCTGACTTTTGTGAATGTCATTAGAAATAGGTATGAATTGGTCTTTTCACATGTAACTGTCAAGTTTTCCCATGTGAAAAGACTGTTGATAAGGTTTTCCTTGCTCCACATCTTATGTTTTTATTCATTTGTTAAAGATTAGGTGATCATATATTTTAGGGTATGTATCAGGATATTCAACTCTATTCCATAAAGCCACACTTTTGTCTTTACTCCAATACCATACTGTTTTAATTACTACCATTTTTGCAGTCCAGTTTAAAGTTGGGAAGGTGCTGCTTCTCATCTTTTCTCCAATGATTGCTTTAACTATTCATTTTGGTTATTTTTCCATATGAATTTTTGAAGTGTTTGGTCAATTTCTTTGAAAAATGTCATAGGTATCCTTATAGGGACACATTGAATCTTTATAATACTTTAGGGAGTATTGCCATTTTGACAATGTTAATCCTCATCCATGAGGAAAGAATCTGTCTCCATTTCCTCATGTCCTCTTTTATTTCTTGAAGCAGCATTTTGTAGTTTTCTTTGTACAAGTCCTTCATATCCTTAGGTAAAGGATATAAAGTACTTGACTCCAAGTACTTTATATCCTTGGATTCAGATATAAAGTACTGACTCCAAGGTACTTGATTTTCTGATGCACAAATGTGAATGGAATTGTTTTTTAATATCACTTTCTCCTCTTTCTTTATTTGCATGTAGGAAAGCCATGACCTTTGGGTATTGATTTTGTAACCTGCCACTCTACTATACAGATTTATTGTTTCTAGGAGCTTTTTGGTAGAGTTAGAGAACTTAGGGTTCTCTAAGTATATCATCTTATCTGCAAATAGTGAAAGCTTAGCTTATTCCTTTTCTATTGGGATGCCCTTAATATTTTTTCTTCCTTACCTCTATGGCAAATATGTCCAGTAGTGTATAGCATAGTAGAGGCAAGAGTGGAAAACCTTGTCTTGTTCCTGATCTTAGTGGGAAGGCTTTTGGTTTTCCTCACTGAGAATAATATATTGTTGTGTGTTGAATGATGAGGCCTAGCTAGCTTGGGATCTTTGCTGTTTAATTTACTTACAGTTTAAGCTATTTACATGTCCTTAAGCCAGGGTTCATGCTAATGAGATCTCCTGTGTAAACACCGACAGAGGGTGTGGTAATGACAGGAGTCATTTTGACTCTGAATTAATGACTTCTGAAATATTATTATAATCTCATATATATACATATGTATTCTTTTGAAAGGTAGTTCTTAGCTATCTGTATGTCTTCAATTATGTGGCTAACCTCTTCTCCCATTTTTGGATGGGACTTTTTTTAGAGTTCAGTTGTGCAAGTTCTTTATTTACTTTAAGCTATCATTTACCATACTATGACATGGCAATATTTTCTCCCATTGAGTAATCTATCTTTTAATTTTATTGATGGTTTCTTGAACTGTATAGAAACTGTAATGCCACTTATTTTCCTTTTTCTTCCCATTTTTGGAGCCAAATTTCCAGAGACATTTTTGTAGTTTATTTTGCCTATATGTTCCTTAAATTACTTTACAGCATGGTGTATGACGTCCAAATATTTAATCTATTTTGAAATTTTGTTCATGGTATGACATGTTGATCATTTCATTACTTCTTATATGATTGTCCAAGTTTTTTTTATGATTGTCCAATTTTTCCATCATTTTGGAAATAATTTCCTTTCTCTGTTTTTATCTCTTGATTCCTTTGTCTTAAATCAGCAGTTTACATGTGTATGGATTTAATTCTGGGTTCTCAAGTTTTAATCTATTAATTTTCAGGTCTACTTTTATTCCAGTACCACACTACTTTGATTGCTGATGATAGCATTGCATATAGTTTGAGATTGGGACATGTAACATTTCCATTTTTGTTCTTTCTTTTTCAAGATTTCATCGATCTGGTTGTTTTACAGTTCCATACAAATTTTAGTAATAATTGTTCTTTTCCTAGAAGAATTCCGTTAGATCCAGACATTTGATTATAGTATCTGCTTAATTCTTTGGATATGATGGTTATTTTATCAGTACCTTTTAATTAACAAATGAAGCAATATATGAAACATGCTAGCTTGTTTCTGAATAAAATGAGTCTGCATTATGGAGAGAGGTTGAACTGGGTCTCCCTGAACACTAAAAAAGCATTATTACAATTCTAAAAAATTATTACAATTTTGTAGAATCATTACAATTCTACAAAAAATTAAATGCTACATATATGTGCTAAGACATATTATTCTTATCATTCTACTAGTAGTAGAAGCACAACACTTTGGGTGTCACATATGAGCTAGTCACATATGACTTTCTAAATAGCTATTTTTTATTAAATAATCATATTAAGCAAGGTTACTGTTTGAGAAATTAGAATTTTATTTTGATTATGTTAATAGTGCTAAATATTATAAAAGTTGCAAAAATAATATGCCAAAGAACACAAGTTCTGTAACACAGTTTTATTTATTTATTATTATTATTAAATAAAAAAATGGAATGCTTCATGAACTTGTGTGTCACCCTTATACAGTACAGGAACCATGTTAATCTTCCCTGTATCATTCCAACTTGGATGTATGTGCTGACATAGCAAGCACTGAATACAGTCTTAAAAGACATTTTTTAACATTAGCTAAAGGATCAGAGAGATAGTAGCAAGACATTTATCTTATACATGACCAACCCTGCTTCAATGCCTAACGCCTCATAAAGCCCCCTGAGGGACCAGAATCACCACCAGGGGTATGGAGCTAGGAGCAAATTCTCAACACCACTGAGTATGTCTCCAAAACAGAACAAATAAAAACAAAAATTATTAGCTATAAAATATTCTATGATTATACAAAGTCTGTAACTATGATGAAGTTGCCAACACATTCAGGATCTGTGTTTTATTGCAGCTGGTCTGTTATTTTTAATTTTATCTGCTGATGTTCACTTCCTTATTTTGTAATAATATCCTGAATGGCTAAAATAATGCAAACCTCAGATCCACAATAACTCTTTTTTATTTAATCAACAATATACTTATGTCAAAGTACTATCAAGATTTTATTTATTGCATTTATTTACTGCATTTATTGAAAACTAAGGTTTATTTTTTTGGAAAGTTTACTGAGAATCAATTGTTTTTTTAAACAATTATTTTTACAATTACAAAGATATACAATTAAAAAGTTCATATTTGGGTTTTGGTCATACAGTGTTCCATCATCCATCCCTCCACCAGTGCCCATCTCCCACCACCAACGTCCCCGGTTCCCTCCCCCTTCCACCAGCCCGCCTCCATGGCATGTTCTTTATTTCTTTCCCTTTCTCTCGCTCTCTTTTTTTCCTTCCCTTCCACACTATGGATTACAGAACATAAATTAATGGGTTGTCATGTGTATCTTTTGCCTGTATTTAATGCTCAGTTCTAGGTTGGTATTAGTACCCTCGACAATTGTTAGCACACTGTTCTATTTTCTATCTTACCTAGCCTCTGACTCCCACACGTTTGTGATAATTTCCACCTTTGACAAGACCTCCTGATATATGTTTCACTTGACCTTTAGGTAATGTTAGTAGACTGAGCCAACATTTTATCTCATATCTAAATAGTGGCAAACGAAGCCAAAACTCAAATTCTATTTTCCTATCACCCATGAAAAAATTATAGGCTCTTTTACCTTAATGTAGTGGATGTAATTCTGATTTCATTGATTGATAGAAAACTGATTTTAATTCATGTCAAGCAAGATGACAATCTAGGGCTCAAATAAAGAAGGTTTTCATTCTATTTCTTTTCCTGTTGTTTTGTACTTGCTGAATAACTTGTTATCCACAATAAAGAACAGGAAAAAGAAAGGGACTGGTATAGTAAGTCCAATGTTCATAAAAGAGATGATTTAAAAATCAAGTTCAAAATAACCAAGTAATGTTAAACTGTGAAGATGTTGCTTATTTTCTAAAATTGTGTCAGATTTTAGAATCTCTATATAAGCTAACTGTTTATAAATTGTTTATAAATTATGCTCTCAAATACGGATTTACTTATGTTTTTCATTAGTTGAGTCCCCAGTGCTTATAAGAGACTCTAGTACGACTTGATGCTTAATAAATATTTGTTGAATGAGTAAATATGCTATTTGGTAACAATGGGAAGTTCAGAAAGAGTGGTGAAAGAAATAAGGAAAGAATAAGGTGTTATAGACTTCCTTCCTTAATCTGGATGTTCAAAACAAAAATTGGCTAATTTCAGCGGCAATAGAAAACTGACCAGAAAGCTAATTTTCTGTTTTTATCAGAAATAGGATGCCTCATTTCCAAGAAAACTGATAATTAAGCTTTCTGAATTTAGTTTCATGATGCTAAATTTTGGAAAATCTAGTTTCCTCCAACGTTAATAACAGAACTCAAGAAGCATTTGTATATCAGAAGCAAAGATAGCAAGGAAAAGATGCCTCTTATAAAATATTGTTATTAAATAATTATAGTGTGGTGCTTCCTAACCTCTGATGTTCATGTGCATCCTCTGGAGAACTTTTTAAATTATAAGGTTTATAGATTTTGATTCAATGGAGACTCTGAAGTAAAGCCTGAGATTCCAGATTGCTAACATCTCTCAAATGATTTGATATTTGGCACCCATAGGTTAGACTTGAATAGTGTGTGTTTTGGGTGAAATGGCCATATTTTCTTCCTCTTCCCAACTACTTCAAAAATTAACATATTCCAATGTCAGATATTATTAATATTGTTAATAATGCCAGAATGTTAATATTGCACATGTCTTGGGAAAATGCAAAATGTTTCCTAGAAGAAAGAGTCCTTTACTTGATCCTGTATTCTAAATGATCATTAAAAAGTCATGTTAACCACTTATTAAAGCCTGTTGTTTCTACCTGAGTATGTTATAATTTTAACTTAATCAACAGCCATCTGTCAAATTCCATTCTTCCCCTACTTTTTTTTACACACAAAACCAGAAACCTTGTATTTTTCTAGTGCAAAAAGTAATTTCCTCACAAGGTCCGAGCAACAGTACAGTGCAATGCAGCCAGTCTAGGTTTGATCTCTGGCACCATTGATGGTTCCCCTGAGTCCAGATGCAGGAGCAAGTGCTAAGCACCACTGGTTTGTTTTCTTTTGTTTCTGTTTTTGGGCCAAACTTGGCTGTTCTTAGGGCTTACTCCTAGCTCTGCATTCAGGAATTACTACTGGCAGTGATCATTTCCACTACCTTTTAAAATTGATCTCTATACCAATATCCAAGGTCAAGTGAAACATGTAACAGGAGGTTTTGTCAAAGGTGGAAATTATCACAAACATGTGGGAGTCAGAGGCTAGGTAAGACAGAAAATGGAACAGTGTGCTAACAATTGTCGAAAGTACTAATACCAACCTAGAACTGAGCATTAAATACAGGCAAAAAGATACACATGACAACCCTTTAATGTATGTTCTGTAATCCGCAATCTGGAAGGGAAGGAAAAGAGAAAGAATAGAGAGAAAGGGAAAGAAATAAAGAATCTGCCATGGAGGTGGGCTGGGGGAGGTGGGGGAGGGAACTGGGGACATTGGTGGTGGGAGATGGGCACTGGTGGAGGGAATGGGTGCTGGAATACTGTATGACCAAAACCCAAATATAAACATCTTTGCAATTGTATATTTCACGGTGGTATAATAAAATACTTAAAAAAAATAAAATTGATCTCTATAAAGTAAACCTGAGGTTATGTGTTGAGTTATGTCTCTTTGAAAACATTTAGGCCAAAATATCAACTATTTTCATGTGGTAGCATTAGAGTTTTCATGTGGTAGAATAAGTGTTTTTAAAATGATTATATGATTAAGAAATAAAATAGACAAATGTTTATATTTTTTAAAATTATAGTCTATTTAAGATTATCACCATACCTGAAATTCTCGGCCTTGAAAATTTCCATAGTCACTTGACAAACTTAAAGCACAGATGCAACACAGTGCCTAGGCAAGAGGGGACATCTATCTTTCTTAGAAATGCTGACATAGGCAATGGGACTGGAACTATAGCCTCAGAACCTGTGTCAACACGTGGATCCCTCCCCACAAGGTTGAACTGTTCAGAGGGCTCTGGCTTCCTGAGTGATGGCTAATCCTGCTGCAGCAAGTTAATCTTTCCTTCCCTATAGCTTTGGACCAACATCTTGGCCTCATACCAGACTCTCACAAGTGCAGCCTTAGCTACCCCAACAATGTTAGACCAATAGTCCATTATCCTATTCCAATTAACAATTAACAAAACTCACCAAAACATTGACAACACAAGAATCAATACAATCAATCTAAAAGTGACAGTAAGTTCAGGACAAAGAAAAATAAACATACATAACTCTCTGATAAAGAATTCATAGATTAAATGGTGAGGATGTTTAATGAGCTCAAAGGAACATTAGAAAGGGTATCCAATAAATAACATGAGGATATAAGAGAAACAATGGATTGGATAGCCAATAAAATCACTATCACTATTACTATCTTACTGTTCATCATCAATTTGCTCTACTGGGCTCCAGTAACATCTCCATATGTCCTGTCTCATGCTAGTAGAGCCCAAGGGCATCTGCTTGCTCCAGGAACATAAAGAGCCTCAAACTATTATATTAGGTCATAGGAATGACCTAACATAATTGTTACTGGTATTTGGCATATCAAATGCAACACGGGCAGCTTGCCAGGCTTGCTGTGCGGGTGGCATACTCTTGTAGTCACCTCTAAATACAACATTTATTGATGAACCGCACAACCAGCAAGCGGCTGCGCATGCCGGGCTCTGATAGGCTCTTCTGCTGGATGGAGTTCTGATGAGAGGGAGGTCGGATGTGAAAAATGGCGGCCCTCGTGGAGTGGGGGGGTCATCTAGCTTATTGCGAGGCTCTGCTGGGGTGGTGGGCCAGGGCTGGAACCCGCCATCCCTCCCGGGTGCCTCGTGAGCAGCCGGGCACAGGGAGAGCTGGTAGCAGCTCTGCCCCATGTCTGCGAGTCTCTGGATCAGCATACCTGGGCCAGATTGAAAAAAAAACTGTGGCAGGGTGGGTGTCGATGATCCGGGATGTGACAGGCTTTCTGCTGGATGGAGTTCTGATGAGAGGGAAGTCCGGATGTGGAAAATGGCGTCCCTCATGGAGTAGGGGTTCGTCTGGCTTGTTGTGAGGCTCTGCAGGGGTGGCAGGCCAGGGCTAGAACCCTCCATCTTGGATCATAAAATAGACAAATGTTTATATTTTTTTAAATTATAATCTATTTAAGATTATCACCATACCAGAAATTCTCAGACTTGAAAATTTCCATAGTGACTTGACAAACTTAAAAAACAAGATGCAACACAGTGCCTAGGCAAGAGGGGACATCTATCTTTCTTAGAAGTGCTGACACAGGTAATGGGACTGTAACTGTAACCTCAGGACCTGTGTCAACACGTGGATCCCTCCCCACAAGGTTGAACTGTTCAGAGGGCTCTGGCTTCCTGAGTGACGGCTAATCTGAGCTTAAGAAAGGACTCAGGCAACAACAAAAGATGGGAAAAGACCTCCAAATAGCTCAGCAGCTGGCAAGAGAATTCAAGAGGAACCACATAAGAATAATTAGAGTCCCAGAGGGACAGGGGAGACAACCCCAATGAAGTAGGGACAGTTAGACATCATTGCAGAAAAGTTCCCAGAGATAGAGAATGCAGGCATCTAGTTCCAAGAAACCCAGAGGGTACCAGTTAAAAGAGACCATAATAAAAATATCCATGTTGGAGGCGTGGCTGCGAGCTCCCAATCCCGTAGCCAGCAACACCAGAACAGAGACACTCCAGACCCACAGCTACGCTGCTTAGCCCCATGTGGAAGCAACCCATGGAGTTCCAGAGGTGGTAAATGGCTCAGCCAGCCCCTTGCTGAGTCCAACCTAGCTCTGCAGCCACACAACAGTCTTAGACAATAATGGAAGTTAGGACCAGGTCCTCCCCAGGATCTTTCACATTTATACACTGTATATAGTTCTAGGCAGATTATAGCCATGGCCCATCATCCCAGTGAGCATAGCAAGAAGCCAGTGGAATCCCCACACCATGAGTGCAGTCATTCTCAACATCTGGACTCCACAGCTCCTCAGACCTCCAACCAAGGGAAAAGTCGATCTCTCCCCATTGAGTTTCATCAGTAAATGCACAAGATGAGAGCCTACTACAATAGGGTACCAATTACATAGCAGAACCTGGCAAGCTACCCCTGTTGTATTTGATATGCCAAAAAACAGTGACAAGGATAGACCTCATTCCCATGACCTGAAGGAATTGTTTTTAAGAGAGTGTCCTTAGATTTACAGCAGACTTATCAGATGAAATCCTCTGAGCCCAAATACATGGTGGGATATAGTGAAAAAACTCAAGGAATTTAAGTTCTCAACAAGGACTGAAGGAGCTACTGTAAGATAGGACAGACTCCCCAAAACACAATGAACTTATACAGAAGATGGCACAAAACCCTATGACAATAATCTCCTTTAATATCACTGGTCTAAATGTGCTCCTATGTTCATTGCAGCACTGTTCACATAGTCAATATGGAAATAAGCTGAGTGCCTGAGAACTGACAACTGGATAATGTACTATGGTACATCTACACAATGGAATACTATGCAGCTGTTAGGAAAACGAAGTCATAAAATTTGTGTAGAAATGGATATACATGGAGAGTATCATGCTGAGTAAAATTAGTCAGAGGGAAAAGGATAGATATAGAATGACTGTATTCATCTGTGGGATATTAAAAAGCATAGTATGAAATTAATATCCAAGGCTAGGGAAAACAGGGGTCAGGAATACTTGTCAATGGTTGGAATCTACTAAAAAGTGGGGGGTAGGGCAGAGTGTAGGTAAAATAGTCAAGAGACCAATTTGACAATAGTGATTGGAAATGATAGTGCTAGAAGAGAACTGAATATTGAAAGTAGGTAAAGGGATATACATGATAACCCACCAGAGTCTGTATAGCAAACCACAGTGTGCAAAAGGAGAGAGAGAACAAAGGGGTCTGCTACAGAGGCAGGTTGGGGGTGGGAGGAGGTGGGTTGTGGGAGTGAAATCTGGGACATCAATTGTGGAAAATGTACATTGGTGGAGGGATGGGTGTTGGAACAGTTTATAACTGAATCTCAATCATGACTAGTTTTGCAATGCTATCATTACTGCAATGCTATCTTACATAGATATCTGTGAATAGCTATCTGACAGTGATTCAATTTAAAAATTTAAACACACTAATGCAAGACTCTACCCTAAGTTTCTCCTTCATTAAGTCTAAAGGAGGTCTGATCATTTCCAGATGATTCTCTATGGTAAAATTTCTCAAATTCAGCCTTTTCAACATTTAGTGTGGGACCAGTTTGCTAAATGGTAGCAATTAGCAAACTGTAGCGTCTTCTTACTAAATATATTCCCACTTCTTGCAGTTGTGATGACCAAAGTATTTTTTGACACTGAAAGAATCTTATGCTGAGAACCACTGTTCTATGTTGTATCATCATTACCTTGCATTTTAATATCATTTATTAAGTGGGTGACTAAGGAAGTACTAATCTGGTGTAACTGCGGTATTGTATGAAGGTGCCCTTCTGATGCAACTGCTGTTACTGTCCAGTAATTTTATCTGCTTTGAGAGACAGAGAATGCAATGAACAAAGCAGAGTTTATTGTGCTGGCTAGCCAGGGTCCATCTCCCACAGACTCACAGGTCTAAACAGGCAGGAGGGACCTTGAGCCTCCTCAAAGGGGCACTTATGAAGGCTCTTACTGACCATTGCAGCAGAGTCTGCGCAGTACATAGCCAATTAGTTTGTAATGCCTTATCTCCAGCCTATCCCCTCAAGGTACATTTCTTCTTAGCCTATAGGTGTGCAGTTACTTGAGCAAGTAGGCAGGGCACGTCTTGCACGTACACAGGATATCTCTCTTGACCTGTCCACCCAGGAGGCCCATCCAGGCCTGGCATGTCTTGCATGCACACCTGGTCAACTTCCTGGCCCTGCCCTCATTCCAGGGTCATCTTCCTTGCCCTGCTCACATTCCACAAGCCCACCTCCTGTTTATCTTATCCTGGGTAGAAAGGCATCAGCACCCAGGGCATCAGCACCCAGGGTGGGTGGAGGGGGCTCTTACTGATCTCTGTTGGGGGGAAATTGAGACAAACTTCTATTCTTTCATTCCTTATCCTTTCACTGCAGTATCATATGTGCATTAAATTTGCACAATATGGTGTTAGAGTTAGGTCCAAATTCATTTTTACATGTAGTCACCAGTTTTCCCAGCATCACTTGTTGAAGAGGTTTTCTTGCTCTATTTCATACCTTTTGCTCCTTTATCAAAGATTAAATGATCATGTGTTTGAGGATGTGTGTCAGGATACTCAACTCTATTGAATAGGTCCATAGGTCTGTTTTTAACTACAATAACATGTTGTTTTAATTACTACTGATTTGCAGTACAGTTTGAATTTGGGAAAGGTGATGCCTCTCATCTTCTTTTTCCCAGGAATTGCTTTAGCTATTCATGATGGTTTATTGGTCCATATGAATTACAAGAGTGTTTGGTCAAATTCTTTGAAGAATGCCATGGATATATTTATTGAATTTGTATGCAGCCCTAGGGATTATTACCATTTTGAAATCCCTTAAAGTTATTACCATTTTGAAATCCCTTTAAGAAAGCTTAAAATCCCTTTTTTCTCTTTCATTATTTGTATGTAGGAAAACAATTGAGTTTTGGGTATTGATTTTTTACCCTGCCACTTTACTATAGGTTTCTATTGTTTCTAGGAGCTTTTTGATCAAGAGTTTAGGGTTTACTAGGTATAATATCATGTCAAGAGCAAATAGTGATAGCTTGACTTTTTCTTGTCTATCTGGATGTCCTTACTGTTTTTCTTCTCTGATTGCTATGGCAAGTACTTCCAGTACTATATTGAATAGAAGTGGTGAGAGTGGGCAACCTTGTCTTATCCCCATCTTAGGGGAAGACTTTCAGTTTCTCCCAATTGAGAATGATGCTCACTCAATAGTAGATGGCTTTGACTATACTGAGTTTCTTCAATTCAAATTTTTAAAAATATTTTATTATACCACCATGAGATATAAAATTATAATGTTGTTCATGTTTGGGGGTTTTCAATTCAAGTTTTATGGAGAGTTTTTATCATGAATGGGGTGTGGATCTTGTCTAATGCTTTCTCTGCATCTATTGATAAGGTCATATGGTTTTTATTTTTTTTTTCTTATTGATGTGATCTATTATGTCAATTGACTTACGAATGTTGAACCATTCTTGAATTCCATGTATGAATCCTACTGGTCATAGTACACAATCTTTTTGATGAGTCTTTGGATTCTGTTTGCTAGTATTTTCTTGAAAATCTTATTATCTGTGTTCATCAGTGAGATTGGTCTGTAGTTTTCTTTTTTTGTGATGTCTCTGTCTGCTTTGTGTATAAGGGTGTTATGTGCCTCATAGAAGCTATTTGAGAGTGTTTCTGTTTCTTCTATTTTCTGGAAATTTTGAAAAGGACTGGCATTAAGTCCTCCTTAAAGGTTTGGAAGAATTCACTAGTTAATCCACCTGGACCTGGGCTTTTGTGTTTGGGAAGACTTTTAATTACTGTTTCAATTTCCTCAATGGTGATAGGCTAATTCAGGTATTGCAGGTCTTCCTGTTTCAGCCTTGGGAGGCTGGATTAAAGATCTCAATATCAGACCTGAATCCATAAAGTACATTGAAGAAACTATAGGAAAAACCCTCCACAACATTGAAGCTAAAAGCATCTTCATAGGTGAAACACCACTAACAAAGCAATTAGAAGCAAAGATTAACATATGGGACTACATGAAATTAAAGAGCTCCTTTACCTCAAAAGAAATGGTGACCAAGATACAAAGGCAGTCCACAAAGTGTGAAGTAATATTCACCCATTAACCATCTGATAAGGGGTTAATATCCAGGATATATAAGGGACTGGTAGAACTTTACAAGACGAAAATAGCCAACCACATAAAAAATGGGGAGAATAAATAAACAGAAACTTCCAAAAAAAAAAAAGAGATTCAAGTGGACAAAAGACTTACGAAAAAAATGCTCATCATCACTAATCATCAGGGAGATGCACATCAAAACAACAGTGAGATATCATCTCACACCACAGAGATTGGTATTGCAGTACACTGTACACTGTTGCCCAGAGTTACTGCACTTTGCCTGGAGTTCCTTCCTGCAGGTCACTTTGTAGATATAGAGGCAAGAAAACAGTTTTAATCTGTGAGTTTATGTGGCAGTATATCTTACCATGTATTCTATGTTAGTTGGTATAAATATTTTCTCTCATACTACCACAATCATCACGGGACTAGATAGATCTTTTTTGTTTGTTTGTTTTTTGCTTTTTTGGGTCACACCCGGCAATGCTCAGGGGTTTCTCCTGGCTCTGCACTCAGGAATTACTCCTGGCAGTGCTCGGGGGACCATATGGGATGCTGGGGATCGAACCCAGGCAGGCATGTGCCGGCCGTGTGCAGGGCAAACGCCCTACCCACTGGGCTATCGCCCGCCCCGGGACTAGATAGATCTTAGCAGTATATTTACATGGCCATGTTGTATCTCTATGTAATTATATCAGAGAGAAATGCTGTTTGCCTCCAAGAAAGCATAGCTCTCTAATAAGTCTAAAGGCTAATATCCAAAACAACTATGAAGTAAAGATGAGAATCTTGTGAAGAATTGGAGAAATATATAACTGACTGTAGAATATCCATTGGTACAGATGCATGCCTTTGTATTCTGAGATTCAGTTCTCTCAGATGTCCTTCCCCCCCCATCTGCATAGGGTCTGGTGGAGAACCAAGGGTGGGACCTGCAGCCTTGGTTGAGGCGATATTAACATCTCAATGGAACTAGGTGAAATCTTGGGAGAAGTTCCCTGAGGGGGATTGACCCTAACTGCTTTCTGTTGATGTGGGCCTGATCTGGGCTGAAAAGTTTTAAAAGCTGTAGCCTGCTTTCTTCTGGCCTTTTTGCTTTTTTTGGCCATTTCGGCCCCTCTTTTGCTCTGTGCCTCTCCTCTCCTTTTTCTCCTCTCCTCTCCATTCTCTTCCCTATTGGGTTTTAGTATGTGGTAGTGGCCATCTTGGCCTAGTATTCAAAACCTACACATGACTGACTGGGACCCAAAGTCCTGGATTTTAGGACCTAAAGTCCAGGGTTTCCTGTTACTGGATTGTATACCAGAACCTGTGAGAGTAAAACCTTTTAAAACTATGCTGGATCCTGAGTTTTCATCCATTCCCTGCCAGCTTCAGAGATAGAAGGGAACTTGTTTCCTGATATCTCTGGGGACCCCAGCAGCTCCTGATACACTGGCACATATCCAAAAGAGCAAGAACAACAAGTGCAGATGTGGATGCAGGGAGAAAGGGACTCTCATCCATTGTTGGTGGGAATGTTGACTGGTACAGCCTTTTTGGAAATCAATGTGGATAGTCCTCCAAAAACCAGAAATTGAGTTCCCATTTGACTAAGCCATACTACTCCTGGGAATATAGCCTGGGAGGCCAAAAACACACAGCAGAAACACTGTCTACACTTCTATGTTCATAGCAGCACTATTCACAATAGCCAGAATTTGAAAACTGCAAGAGTGCCCAAGAACAGATGACTAGATAAAGAAACTGTGGTACATCTACACAATGGAATACTATGAAGCTGTTAGGAAAATCGAAGCTATGAAATTTGCCTATAAATGGATGGACATGGAAAGGATCATGCTGAGTGAAATTAGCCGGGTAAAAAGCACAGATATATAATGACTGCATTTATTTGCGGGATATAAAATAATAGTAGATACCAATATCCAAGGCCAGGAAAAGCATGGATCAGGAGGTCTTGTCATTGGGTAGAATCTAACATAAGGTGTAGGAGTCCCTTCTCAGTAAGGCAGAGAAGGGAACAGTGTGCTAGTAATTGTTGGAAATGATAATGCCAGCCTAGAACTGAGCATTGAATGTAGGCAAAGGGATATACATGATAACCTCTAAATGTATATATTGCAAGCCACAATGTATAAGAGAAGGAAGAGGGAGGAGAGAGAAGAGGCAAAGTGTCTGCCATAGAGGCAGGCTGGGGGAAGGTGGAGTGAATCAGGGGACATTGTTGGTGGGAAATGTGCACTGGTGGAGGGATGGGAGCTGGAACACTGTATGACTGAAACCCAAACATGAACATCTTTGTTTAACATAATTGTTAAACAAATAATCTCACGGTGGCATAATAAAAAATTTAAGTAATAACATAAAATAAAATGTTTTACAAATAAGGAAGCAGAGAAAGAAACCTCAGTAATTCCCAGACACTACTGACTCAGGAAGAATTGAGTAATTATAAACTTGAGAAGTGTTAATGAGGGTTCTGTAAATTTTTGCTGCTTTTCTAGTTCCTCCTTCAATGTAGCTATTTTATTAATAGAGATTAATGGTGATAATAAGCCATTTTTAATACCTGTAATGTAAGGTGTGACACTAACCAATCCCATCATCTAACTCACTTAATCTTAATTTTTATAGTACATATATTGGGAGTACTATTATTTTCTACCATTTGCAGAAGAAATTGAAGCTCAGTGGTTTTAAATAATTTGCCAAAGTTCATGCAATTGGGAAGTAGTAGATTTTGAGTTAATATTTCTAATTTACATAAGAATTTGTTCAGTGAATTTACAACTTTTATTACATTTAGTTAATTTAATTTAAAGACTGAGCCCCCATGGGATGAACCCAGAATCACAGAAGAGCCTGGCAAACTTCCCGTGGTATATTCAATATGCCAAAAACAGTAACAACAATGGACCTCATTCCCAATGAATGGAGACATTACTGATGTCCACTCGAGCAAACTGGTGAACAATGGGAAGAAAAGTGACAAATAAAATTAAAATTTAGTTGTCAATTTTCGTATAAATCAAGACTTGGTGGTGTTTTATGTGTCTGAGAACCAATCATGAATAGCTTTATAAATGTATATCTCACAGTGGTATAATAAAATTAAAAAAAAAAAAATTACACAACAGTCCCATTTCCTCCATTCACCCCAGTGTTTCCTTAGAGGAACTAGTTGACAATTAGAGAGGCTAAAATAGCAAAATTAGTTCCTGGGGGGGGGGGGGGAAATAAAAGATAAAAAGCATTCCTTGTGGAACTATGCAGCAAAGTACCAGAAACTCCAAACCTACTTAAAATTCAGTGTTGACTTGGGACAGCTATCCCCTATCCTAAAGCATACTCACTTTCTTCCAGTTTCTTTCTCATTTCTCCCTTTCTCTAGAATTGTTCAGTCACAAGAATCCATCTCTAGAATGAAACATCATTAGAATATTGTTATTATTATTACTGATTAGACTATGAGACACTTGATCACTCCTCCTTTAAATGCAAAGATATTGTCCTGAAGTGTAATGTGAGATCTTTTAGAGTATTTTTATTCAGTGCCATATTCACACTGTCTGTTGCAGAACTTCAGGAATATTGAGGGTTAATATCAATTAGTATCAATAGGGGAGACACTGCTGACTAAACCTGTTCCAGATTTAAACTGAAAGAGTTGGCCACCCGATGAGGTGACTGACTGGGAGCCTCGGAACGCCGCACCTACCAAGGAAAACTCTGAGAGACCGGGTCCTATGCAAAAGCAAGGGTTTTATTAATAAGAGAGTATACTCGGCCCATAGCATGACCCCAAGCGGTCAGTGGCTAAGAGCCCCCGAGCCCTTCCAGGGAGGATCTTTTAAGAGATAGTTCCCACCGCTACAGAAAAGCCCGCGCATAAACATCCAATAGATTTAAAAATATTATATCAAATATAATTGATTGGCAGGCAGCCAATCACTTTGTACCAAGTAACCATCTCCCACCAATCAGATCGTTCTTAATACTTCTTTCTATATTTGGTGCGACTAGATACACTCGTGGGATCATGGGTCAGCAACGGCTATGCGTATGTGCAGGAATGCAATCTAAGCAATTCAGGCCAGATAGTAGGTTCTGGGCGGGGGTCTCATAACCTCTAACAGGAATTTGTTCTGGGCCTTTTGTAGATAACAAAAAGGTTACTTCAAGATGAAAAGGACACTCAGGCCCTAAATTGGTAACTTTCCATGAGTAGGCCTGCCCTGGATGGGAAACGGAGGGTTTCTGCCTTCTTTCAAAACTAAAGAGCACAAATGGATTTTCAGAATTTATTTTTAGTTAATACATTTAAGCTTAGTTAAATTTTTAACTTATTTAAAAAATTTTAATCAAAAATTAGTTTTAAAAATATATAATTTGGGGCCGGAGCGATAGCCCAGCGGGTAGGGCGTTTGCCTTGCACGGGCCGGCTCATGCCGGCCCGGGTTCGATCCTCGGCATCCCATATGGTCCCCCGAGCACTGCCAGGAGTAATTCCTGAGTGCAGAGCCAGGAGTAACCTCTGAGCATTGCCGGGTGTGACCCAAAAAAGCAAAAAAAAAAAAAAAAAAAATATAAAATTTGTATATGTTTTGGCAGAACAACATTACGGCACTACATAAACCATTCATTTTAATGCCAGGACTACTTTGAGATGCTGAATGTATTGACTAGAAAATACATGTAATTATTTGTAAAGCTATATTTCTCTCCCTATTCCTCTTTTTTCTCTCTTGCTTTCCTTCTCTTTGTTTTCTACTGAATAATGCTTTCCCAGTCTGGACAATACATTTTAAATCTTCCTTTGATTCTTACAGTGAAGTTTGATTTTCATATAGGGGAAGTAATGTCTTTGTTTTGATTGTGTTTTTCTTTCATTTAATTCATGATCTTTCATTTAATTCATTTAATTTCTTAGAGAAAATTGTAACAAAAGGCTCATAGAAAACTCAGTGAATAATAGTTCTATTGATACCAATAGAAGGCAACTTCTTCCTGTAAATCTAGCTCTTACATAGACCCAGAATTCTTATTGAGCAAGGTTTCTCAAAATTGTAGTTTTGTTCATTCACTGAAAGAAATCCTTTGATATCAGATTTAGATTTCCATGTAAACAACAAAACAAAAAGCAAAAAAAAAATAGGTTAGAAACTGAACTAAAGACACAAAATGAATTCGAGAAATATAAATGTCAAATAACAACCATTAGTATAGGCCTAAAAAAAGAGGATTCTCTTCCTTATTTCCACCCTCACTAAAAAACCTCCCAGGCCTTCTGACTAGCTGTCCCAGCATCACCACATCCTTTGTCTTTCATTTGCTCTCTCTGTCCTACTCTATTAAAGAAAAACGACTGAAGAAAATAAATAAAATTTTAAAAGAAAGAAAGAAAAGAAAAAAGATTTAGTAAAGAATGTGTAAAAAAGCCATATGAAGTGGGAGGGATTTAGTTGAGGGTTTAGGCACAAAATGAAACCTAAAAGTTGAAGTCTTAGGACAGGACAAGACTAAAGGACAAGGAAAAAATTGTATTTTGGTATATCTATTATTAATTGTAGTATTAGTACTTGGAGTTATTTTATTGATAAGAAGGTAAAAGCATCAAAGTAACAGTGAATGGAATAAATTCAGGCAAATATCACTTTTACTGTTTTCACTTTATCAGAGTTAAAATATTTTAATTTTACTCAATAGTATTAATATATCTACAAATATTTCTATGTCAATACATAAATATTAACTGAAGATCATAAGGAAAAGGAATGCACACCTTGACCAAATGCACTGCAACTTGATGTGGAACTCTTGGCCATCATTACAGCTGAAACTATGTGCATACCAGAACCAGGACATTGTGAAACCCCAGCTATTACAACATTGTCATCAACAACAGGAGGAATAGAGGGGAGAACATAAAAAGTAAAGAAAAAGAAGAGGGGGGGAAAGGAGAAGGAGGAAGGAAGGAAAACCATATGTCTGAATTACCATAATTAAGTATATTATGTAATTATCTCATTAAAATTTTAAGTATATAACAAATTATATACAGTAAAAATTATAGATTTTACAGATCCTGATAATTCATGATACTTTTTTTTCTTATCTTCTTCCTTACCTCCCTGCCTTTTCTCTTTCTGTTCCTCTTTCTCCTCCTCTCTTTCTTTAGGATTGTTTTGACTATTTTTAAGCATTTGTAGTCCCAAATAAATTTAAGATTCAGTTTGTCACTTTCAAACAAAGGCAAAGCAAACAAAATAAAACTGTCAGTAATCAAACTAAGTTGAACAGTTTAAATTAAGCCTTAAAAGAAAATATTTTATATTAAAATGATATATCACTTGATCACTTGATATCCCATTATTCATCGATTTGCTCGAGCGGGTGCCAGTAATATTTCCATTTGATCCTATAAGGTGCCAGTGTAGCCCAATGGCATCTGGTTGTATCAAGAACACTAAGAACCTCGAACCGTTCATTCAGGTTCTTTTTTTTTTTTTTGGGTCACACCTGGTGATGCTCAGGGGTTTCTTGTGGCTCTGCATTCAGAAATTACTTCTGGAGGTGCTCAGGGGACCACATGGGATGCCGGGGATCAAACCCGGACCAGCATGGGCCGGCTGCATGCAAGACAAATGCCCTACCCATTGGACTATCGCTCCGGCCCCTCGTTCAGGTTCTTGATAAGGAAGTCTGACCATCTTGTAGGTGGGCGGCCACGCCGATCTTTTGATGTACCGTGGGATCCAATTGGTAATGGCTCTAGTCCAGCAGTCGTCTCCAGATCGCACTGTATGACCAGACCATCTGATTTTTGATCCCCTGGCAAACGAGACACGCGTCCTTGATTTTGGAACAATGACAGAGGTTGGAACTCCAGATTCCTTCTCTCACTTGAGTGAGGTATGATATTCCAAGCATGGCTCTTTCGATTACTCTTTGGGAGACCCGAATAGTGTTCTCATCCTGCTTTCGTAGGGCCCAGGTCTTTGAGGCATATGTTAATGCAGGGATAACGGTGGAGTCAAAGAGATGTGCCTGGAGCCAGAGGTTCTTTGTTCTTTTGACTATTTCTTCCATGTTTTTGAAGGCAGTCAATGCGCTTTTCTTCCTGCGCAGCTCAGGTTTTAGGTCATTCATCATGTTAACTTCTCGACTAGGTACACATAGCTGCTGCATTCAGAGATGTTTGTTCCATTGAGAGTGAATGGGGCCTCTGGAACTAGTTCATTTTTATGAACATAGTTTTGTTGAGATTCAGCTGTAGACCTATCTTTCCACATTCTCGGTCAAAGTCAGCCAGCATTTGTGCCACTTGGCTAATGTTTGGTGTTATCTGAACGATGTCATCAGTGAAGTGGAGGTGGTGTAGTTGCCAGCCGTCTATCTTCACTCCCATTCTTTCCCGTTCTAATTGTCGCGTGATGTTCTCGAAGGTGGCGCTGAAGAGTTTTGGTGAAATGGTATCACCCTGCCGAACCCCTCTTTTGATGTCAATGATCACTTCCCTTTAGAATGGTGAGATCCTGGTGGTGAAACCATAATACAGCTCATGAAGGATCTTTATGTATTGGGTTTGAATACCCTGTTTGGCAGGGCTCAATGACCACTTCAGTCTCCTCAGAATCAAAGGCTTTCTGTAAATCAATGAACGTTAGACAGAGCGGCATCTTGAATTCCCTACAAACCTCAATGAGCTTGGTTATCATGTGGATATGGTCAATTGTGCTAAATACTTTTTTGGAAGCCAGCTTGCTCGCATGGTTGTTCTTCATCTAATGTTCTGCCAATCCTGTTCAGGACCGACTCAAGTGAACAGCTTGTAGATGATGGACAACAGGCAGATGGGGTGATAGTTGCCAATGTCGTGAATGTCTCCCTTCTTGAACAGTCGAACTGTTCTGCTCGTTTTCCATTGGGAAGGCATCTTACATTCAGACAGGTAGCGTGTGCAGAGCTGAGCCAGTGTATTGATGAGTACTGATGGCAAATTCTTCAGGTGTTCGGGTCTGATCTTGTCTGGGCCTGGTGCTGTTCGTTTCTTTGCCGATGAAATGGCATGTCGGATTTTAGAAGGGAGAACATTGGGAATGACATATCCATCCTGCAGAATTTGGTATGTGGGTAGGTGGCCGTGGCTATAAAAAAGATCCGAGTAGAAGTCATGGATAATCTCCATTTCCTTTCTGGAAGATGTGATAGATCCATCAGGATGTTGGAGGGCAGTCATTTTTGTCTTATAGTTGGTGAAGGACAGTCGGGCATTGTGAATGCTTTTTCCAGGCTTCCACTGCATCCTCCAGCACTTCTACTCTATTCTCCCTTGAGTTCTTCCTTCTTTATCGCTTCTCTGCACTGCTTTGCAAAGCTTGGAGTTAGCATCTTGTCACCTGTGGCTCGATCCTTACCACATTGGTGAATGAGCTTGAGAGTTTTTGAAGACAGGTACCCTTTTGTGTCCTTCTCTCAGCATTCTTCGCACAATCATGGAGGTGTTGAACTAGTCGGTTGTATTCTTCATCAATGTCATCAATGATAGCATCTTCCCATGTTGCTGCAATGGTGCCACAGAGTTCTCAGTTTGTGGTCGTTCTGGGAGTTCTCTTCTTAAACTTTGCAGCCTTTTCTCCCCATTGCGTGAAGTAGAATTTTTACACGAAGGAGACGGTGATCTGATCCTGTTTGGAATTTTGGGACGACAGCAACATTGGTCAGGTGTCGGGGAGCGCCGCGGGGTCCCAGACAGTGCCGGGAAGCGAAGTTCCCCTTCTACCTGGCGCGGGCAGGGAATGGATGAAGACTCAGGAATCCGATGCAGTTTTAAAAGGACTTTACTATAACAGGTTCCAATATACAATCCAAGAGCAGGGAAAACCTCCGGACTCTGGGTTCCCAGCTAGGCCCCAGCCAGGTGTAGGCCAAGATGGCTGCCACCACATGTTGAGGCCCAACAGAGAATGGAGAGGACGGAGAAGCAAAACACCAAGGGAAGCCAAAATGGCAAAAGGGAAAAGAGAGAGAGAGAGAGAGCTTGTTTCTTGCAGCTTATTTTATAGCTAGAAATCCGCTCAAACTCCCCAGCCCAGCCCATTCTGGGCTGGGCTATCTAGAGATGAAAACAGGAAAATAGCTCTATAGAAATGTAGCAACTTTAGGAGACCATCTGGTTGTTTACAAGGACCCAGAGCAAATTCAAAGCCTCCTAGCAGAGCTGGAAGAAGCTATAAGCTAAATGTAACTTCCCCTGGCAGGAAGGATCAAATGCCTTCAGGTAATTTCTCCCAGCACCTCACCTAATGTCTTGAGCCAAGATCTGGCTGGAATTGCCTTTATAGGGTAGAGAAGGGGGTTTCTGAGATGGCATGTCTCTGTACCAAAGACTAATACTAATGCCAGTTAAATATTTCTCCAAGCCTTCACAAGAGTCTCGTCTACTTCATGGTAGTTTTGTGTTTTAGTTGCCTTTGAGTTATCAGGGAGCCATGCTTGCTTGCTTGGAGGCAAACAGCATTTCTCTCTGGTCTAATTACTTAGAGATCCAACGTGGCCAGGCAAATATGCTGGTAAGATCTAGCTAGTCCCACGATGCTTGTGGTAGCATGAGAGAATATTTATACCAGCCAGTACAGAATACATGGTCAGATAAGACTGCCACACTCAGACTACCCCCCTATCTATGAAGTGACCTGCAGGAGGCAATCCAGGGCAGATGCAGAGGCCTAGGCTTTTACGCGTCCTGCAACAGTCAGGCAAAACCTTCAATTGAAGTTTATCTGGTCAATTTCACTGTGGAGCTGTCTACCAGGGATTTCAGCATCCAACGTTTTGATTCAGACTTTTGGAACTGTGAGTTCCCATGAATGGTCTTGGTGTCTATGATGAACTCAAATAGTCTCTCACCCTGTTCATTCTATTCTAGGCCATGGGTTTCAATGTGGAGTTCTTTGGCTGATCTTCTCAGTCCTATCTTGCATTGAAATCACAGACTATGATTTTGTAGAAGGTGTGATTGTTTTTATAGAACTCCTCCAGTTCTATGTAGAATTTCTCAATTTCTTCTGCCTTGTATGTGGATGTTGGTGCATAGACTCTCAAGATAGAAATTGCTGGTAGTGGGCCACATATCTTCAAGTATAATTCTCCTATCTGGTTTGTTAGGCATTCAAATGAATCAAAGTTCGCCGCCATGTTTGTGTTGACAAGGACACCGATGCCACCGATGCCTCTTTCGCCGCATGTTCCGAGGAACAGTTCTTCTCGGTGTCAAAGACGTTGTGATGTGATTGATGCCTCCTCATCTCAGTCTGACCAATGATGTCATACTTGATCATTTATGCTTGCACTATCAGGTCCTCGATATATGCTTCCGATGCCAGAGTATGTGCATTGAAAGTACAGAGTCATTTTAGTCCTTCTTTGTTTTAGCAGTTTAGTATGGCCCTGAGATTTTATCAGGCTCTCTTTGTTCGTCCTTAGTGCTGTCATATTAAAGACTCTTTCAGGGTCAGGGGAGATAAATTTTTTTATTACTGGTATATATATATATGTATATATATATATATCAATGATATATATCAAGAGTTTTTCAAAAAATCCAAAAAATATAATAACATGAATAACAAGTAGTATTATGAAAAATCTTATATGAATCAGTCATATAACATGTCAGTTATGTATAATCTTTATTTTTGAATGAATATTATATTAAATAATATTTAATTATATTCAAATACTTATTATCTTATAATTTGAGAACTTGGATACATTATTCAAACTAGGTTTGGTTGTAAAGCAACTAACATAGCTGAAAATTACTCAAAATTTGTATTCTCATGAAAGTAAATATTTTTAGTCACCTTCATTAAATAAATTGCTTGAACATCAATCCTGTTAGGACTTATAAATGTATAAAACACAGTTTTCATTTTAACTTGTGGTCATTGATTTGAATGTTAGTGATTATTTTAAAATTATGGCATTATCATAAGGCTCTATAATGGTATCTATGGTAGTTTTCATTGTAATAAATATTCTATGCTTGTTTTTTCTTTTTGTTTGGAGGCTTTTTAAATACTTTTCTAGCTTAAAACATTAATTTAACCCAATTATTTATCTATTCTTCTCCCCAAAATTAGAAAAACATGAGATACATGAAAGAATTCAACACATTTAAAAAGAAGAGATAGATGGATGCTGGAACACTGTATGACTGAAATCTAATCATGAACAGTTTTGTAATTGTATATCTTATGGTGGTCACTGTCACTGTCACTGTCTTCCCGTTCATCATCAATTTTCTTGAGTGGGCACCAGTAACATCTCCATATGTCCTGTCTCATGCTAGTAGAGCTAAAGGGAATCTGCTTGCTCCAGGAACATAAAGAGCCTCAAACCATTCCATCAGGTCATGGGAATGAGGCCTATAATTGTTATTGGTATTTGGCATATCAAATACGACACAGGTAGCTTGCCAGGCTCTGCCGTGCGGGTGGGATACTCTTGTAGTCGCCTCTGATCTCAGCAAAAATTTAAAATATATTTCACTGTAGTGGCTTTAATATAAAAGCTAATTTTAAATTGTCTTTAATCTGGGGTTGGAGAGACAGTACAGCTGTTAGATGTGGTCCTTGAAAGTGGCTGACATCAGGGTTGATCCTCAGCACCATGCATGGTCCCCCAGCCCTGCCAGGAGTGATTCCTGAGTGCCGAGCCAGGAATAAGCCCTCAGCACAATGGTGAATGGCTCAAAAACTGAAATTTTAAAAATTAACATAAAATAAAATGTGACTCATCAAGTTGATGGCTGGTTATATTTGTCTTAGGCAAAAAAAAATACTAAAACAGTTTAGCTTAAAAAAATACAATGGTAAATCCCAAGACATAGTTGAGTGATTGAATCGGCTTGCAGATTAGCAATGTCAAATAGTGCCAAAAAATCTTTCTTTTATATGACATATTTAGTAAAATATTTATATATTTGGTAATACTTTATTTAAAATTTTTTACATTAGCCAATTTCCTCAAAGCATGATATGTTATAATCACCATTTTTTTTGGTGGTTTTGGAATCACCAATTTATTTTTATAGTCATGTAACATATTAATATTCTTCAAATATTATAGACTCATGTATATTTATATTTAAGGATATTTAAGTATAGGTGTCTATAGAAAAACTAAAGATAGCATGCACCTTATCTCTTCTACCTTCCAGAGTTCCACTAAAGTGAAACAATGTAGAAAATTATAAATATGCAACCATAAATGAAGAAAACAAGAGCATATATAAAAATGCTGGATTTTAATCAATTTATGTAAGATAAAAAAGTATAGCACCAAATGTTGAGGCAGGAAGGAGGAAGAGCAACAAGATGATTCCTAAAACAGGAATTAAGACTATTGTGATGCAGAACTCTGGGAAAGGTTAACAATCCCTCTAACTAAAATTGCATGCAGGACAACTGACATAATACAATATTTTCTAGTTTTTTCAACTATTTGCAGACATAAGACAGTCCAAGTATCATTTCATGATAACAAGTAAATGAATTACCTGAGACAATCTCAGGTGAATTATTCTAGTATCTAGATACATCAATTCCTCCAGGGCAATGACCTCTACATGTGAGCATTGGGCTCCCTAAAACATAACTGCATCTTTCTTCTTGTTTTATAATCCAATCAAGTCTTATCAGTGAATAAACAGAATTTACAAACCCCGAGTCATAAGCCATGAATCCAAAATTTGAGGAATTTTGGAACTTGAACTAAAGATTAAGTAAAATACAAGAAAACAATAAGTCTCTAATAATTTTATTAATTAAAGTTATTTTAAAAAAGACAATTTAAAATATAGTGTTCCTTGTTTTGTGGCATATAGATGCCTCCACAAAGAATAAATTTAAATGACCAAAAGGCATATGAAAAACTTCTCTTCATCACTAATCAACAGAGAGATGCAAATCAAAACAACAATGAGATATCACCTCACACCACAGAAACTGGCACATGTCCAAATGAGCAAGAACAACAAGTGCTGGAATGGTTGTGGTGAGAAAGGGACTCTCATCCATTGCTGGTAGGCATGTTGACTGGTTCAGCCTTTGTGGAAAACAATATGGACATTCCTCCCAAAACTAGAAATTAAGCTTCCATTTGACCCAGCAATACTACTCCTGGGATTATACCCTGGAGTCCCAAAAACACACAGCAGAAACACCATCTGTACTTCTATATTCATAACAGCACTATTCACAATAGTCAGAATCTGGAAACAGCCTAAATGACTGAGAATGTACTACTGGATACAGAAACTATGGTATACCTACACAATGGGATACTATGCAGCTGTTAGGAAAAACAAATTTATGAAATTTGCCTACATGAATGGACATGGAAAGTATCATGCTGACTAAAATTAGTCAGAAGAAAAAGGACAGATATAAAATGACTGCATTCATTTGCAGGATATAAAAAAGTATGATCCCAATATCTAAGGCCAGGAAAACATGGACCAGGAAAAACATGGACCAGGAGGACTTGTCAGTGGTTGGAATTTACCACAAGTGTATGGGAGTCAAGAAGTTAGTTAAGATAGAGAAGGTAACAGTGTGCTAATAATTGTTGGAAATGGTAAAGTCAGTCTAGAACTGAGCACTGAATGTAGACAAAGGGATATACATGATAACCCATAAATGTATATATGCAAGCAACACTGTGAAAGAGAAGGGAGAAAGAGAGAGCAAGAGAGAGTGAGAGAGAGAGAAAAAGAGAGTGAGAGAGAGGGAAAAGAAGGAAAAGTGCCTGCCATAGAGGAAAACTGGGGGAGGAAGAGAGAGAATATGGGGATATTGGTGGGAAAATGCACTGATGGAGGGATGGGTGCTGGAATACTGTATGACTTAAACCCAACCATGAACAGCTTTGTAATTTTATATACCGTGGTGTTGAAATAAAATTTAAACAAAATAAAAAAATGAAACAAAAAAGAAAAAAATATACAGTGTTCTGAATCTGTCGAGATATTTGAGGATCTATTATTATATGCATGAAAATAAACAATTGAAAGAAGAAAATCCCATTATCCTGAGAGGCCAGTTGGAAATTTAAGTATGGTTGACCAGTGAAACATAATACAATAAACGAATGGATGTGATTTGTTGAAGGCTATCACCTAGGACATCTCTGGAAAGAGGAAAGAAAGATGAAAATTAAAAGGATATTATGAAAATAATGAGAATCAATTATGGAGGTCCAACAAGATTAAATGGAATTTTTGAAAATGAATTGATAAAAGGAAATTTTTAAAGGAGAAAAATACACAAAAAATATTTCCCACATATGAAGGATGACACTGAAAATGAAAAAAAAATGAAGGGTGATTCTAAGTGCCTAGGACAATATACAAATAAAACTTCACAGATACCCCTGGGTAAGTTCTCTGGAACTCTAGAAAGAAAAGGAAAATCACTTAAATTACTTATCAACAAACAAGAACAAGAGGGGATGTATTTTGCTTGATTTGGGATCACACACTCAGTCTTACTAAGGTCTTGAACCCAGTGGGGTAAGTGCAAGGACCAAACCTTGATAGGGACCAAATCTGGGCCTCTCTACTGGTACAGCTATATAAGAAGAAAACAGCCAACCCCATTAAAAAATGGGGAGAAGAGATGAACAGAAATTTTGACAAGGAAGAAATTCGAATGGCCAAAAGGCATATGAAAAAATGCTCATCATCACTAATCATCAGAGAGATGCAAATCAAAACAACAATGAGATATCACCTCACACCACAGAGACCGGTCCATATTCAAAAGGGTAAAAGCAACAAGTGTTGGTGTGGATGTGGGGAAAAGGGGACTCTCATACATTGTTAGTGGGAATGTCGACTTGTACAACCTTTCTGGAAAACAATATGGACATTCCTCCAAAGATTAGAAATTGAGCTCCCTTTTGACCCAGCCATACCACTCTTGGGAATATACCCTGGGAAGCCAAAAAACACATAGTAGATACACAATCCGCACTTTTATTTTCATAGCAGCACTATTCACAATAGCCAGAACCTGGAAACAACCAGTATGCCCGAGAACTGATGACTGGGTAAAGAAACTGTGGTACATCTACACAATGAAATACTATGCAGCTGCTAGGAAAAATGAAGTTATGAAATTTGCCTATAAATGGATGGACATGGAAAGGATCATGTGGAGTGAAATTAGTCAGAATGAAAGAGAGATATAGAATGACTGCATTTATTTGCATGACATAAATATATCAGGTGGAATTACCAAAAGTGGAAATTACCGCAAACGTGAGGGAATCAGAGGTTAGGTAAGAAAGAGAAGGGAACATGTGTGAATAAATGTCCAAAGGGCTGATACCAACATAGAACTGAGCATTAAATACAGGCAAAAAATGCGCATGATGGCTTCCAAGTGTATGTAGTGCAACCCACAATGTGTAGGAGAAAGACGGGAGAGAGAGAGCGAGAAAGAGATAAAGAACCTGCCATTTAGGCAGGCTATGGGAGGGGGAGGGAATTGAGGACATTGGTGGTGGGAAATGGGCAGTGGTGGAGGGCGGGTGCTGGAACACTATGTGACCGAAACCTCCAAACATGAACAACATTGTAATTGTATATCTCACGGTGGTATAATAAAATTTTTAATTTAAAAAAAAAATCTGGGCCTCTCTCTAGAGGGGTCTGTCTCCAACCTCTCTGATCCATTGAGCTATCTCTCTGTCCCAGAGGCATTGTTTTCCTTATGGTTCCATAGGAATCTTCATGGACTTCAAGGTCAAAAGAGGATTAGAGTTCAGATAATAATGCAGTTAAATCAAGGAGGGTGGGGAGAGTATTTAAACTAAAAATGAAAATCTTATTTAAATTTTCTATGAAGTCAATACAATTATCCCTGATTTTTTGTACCAAGGTAAAATATGGTAACAAATTTATTTTAGATCCTTTTTGTAAAAGTATTTCAAATGCTCTTAGTCCTCTGTGCCTTCTCACAGATCCTCTAGAAAAAGTTATATTGTCTTTTCCACTAAGCTCACATAATTTTAAAAAGTTGTATGTGCAGTAGGCTGCGGTAACTGTAACACAATTATCTTTTTAAAAGTTCATTAATCTAAAACAGAATAGAATAATATTGCCAGTGCTGGATTTTCACCTTCTCCTTTTTTACATTTTATTTCACTTCTTTTTCTCTTTTTGTCTTTTGGTTTAGGGGCCACACACAGCAGTACTCAAGATTTCCACCTGGTCTGGCTCAGGAATCACTCCAGGTGGCTCTAGGGGGAACCACATGTGGTGAGGGGGAGCAAATCCAGGTTGGAGTGTGCAAGGCAAGTGACCTAGTCACTGAGCTGTCCCTCTGGCCCTCTCTTTTCTACTTTTTCTCTTTCTCTTTTTTTAACCTTTGCTAGTCATTCAAACATTCTTTATGATTCTAGCCACATTAATGAATTGTCTGGTTAAAAAATATGAATAGCCCAGTGCACGGTAGAATATCTAACTTGATTCTGTACAGGTCACTGAGCCTTTTATGTCCAGCTGGCCACAGATTTCCAATTTCTAACCTGGGAGACATAGGCCAAATAAGTAAGTTGGTCTACATTTAACTTTTCTCTCTCTGAATAAATATTCCCTAAAATAAAAGTCTGAATTCCTGCTGTAGCAATTTTCTCATCCTGGAGAGCGTTTGGATTTTTCACTGTTCTTTGAATACTAAAGTCCATTTGTACTTCATAGTTAACAAATAAAACTCACTAAAGGGAGATTTGTAATAATTTTTATACTCAAAAGATTATTTATGTTTTTTATAGCTGTGAACTGAGTGATATTTTTGCAATACAGCTAATCTTAGTATGAAGAACTTATGCTACACATGTATCAGACTTTGTTCTACTGAAACATTCATCTGTGTATATGGTAAAGATCTCTCTTTTCTGAATTCTACATTCTCAAGATGATAAATAAAAAAAAGTTAAAAATAGAGTCTGTAATTGAGGGGGAAACATGTAGTTCTACTGCTCTCTTTATTTAACACTTCCTGTTATGTACCAAAACTATTTTCCCATGGTTTCTCTTCTAGAGCTGCCAGACAAAAATACAAGAATCTAAGCTAAATTTGAATTTCAAACGCACAACATAAAAATTCTAATACATTTCAAATATATGGGCATTATTCTACTAAAATTTTGTTTATCTAAAATTCAGATTTCACAAGGTAGCTTGTATTGCTTATTTTAATTTCTTAAATTTTCACAGTAGTGTTAATTTTATGACTCTTTTGTGCACAGTTTCCATACCTCACTGCCATCAAAGTGCTCAAGACACTTTGATGTCTTGAGCACTTTGATATTGACCTCTATCAATATTATTATGCAATTTCCAGCAGTTCACTTAATCTATTTCCCCCTCTCAATATCTCCCTCCCACTCGTCTATGGATTAAAGACTACTAGATTAGAAGTCCTTACTTGGTCAAAGAAGCTAAGGTTAAAATTAAAAAGTCACCCTACTTATTGGGAGAAAAATATTTACATACAATAAATCCATGATATATGAAACACTCATGCCACATATAAAACATGGATGTCCAGGAGGATATGAAAAAGTGTTCATCATCACTTTTAACAGTCTAAAAACATGAGGTGAATTAATTTGATGTCTAGTTCAAACACGGAGTCCTTCAACTTCTTATCACTTCTGTATCACTGTCTTCCCGTTCATCATCGATTTGTTCGAGCTGGCACCAGTAACATCTTCATATATCCTGTCTCATGCTAGTAGAGCCCAAGGGCATCTGCTTGCTCCAGGAACATAAAGAGCCTCAAACCATTCCATCAGGTCATGGGAATGAGGTCTATAATTGTTACTGGTATTTGGCATATCAAATACGACACGGGAGGCTTGCCAGGCTCTGCCATGTGGGTGGCATACTCTTATAGTCACCTCTAAGTCCAGCATTTATTGATGAACCGCATGGCCACAAGCCGCGCGAGCCGGGCTGTAATAGGCTCTTCTGCTGGATTGAGTTCTGACGGAGGGAAGTCCGGATGTGGAAAATGGCGGCCCTCATGGAGTGTGGGGGGTTGTCTGGCTTGTTGCGAGGCTCTGCTGGAGTGGCGGGCCAGGGCTAGAACCCGCCATCCCTCCTGGGTGCCTCGCAAGCAGCTGGGCACAGGGAGAGCCGGTAGCAGCTCTGTCCCATGTATGTGAGTCTCTTCTTATACAACTTCTTATAAGGTGTTAATTTTAGGAGAAGCTCTTACATAGTTTGTATACTATTTCAAAGAGCAACGTTACTGACATAAGTAGGGTGGTAACAAAACTAAATTAAATGGACAGTTTTTACTCTCTTGAGTAATGTTTTCCCTTGACACCTAGGACTGTTAGCCAAGGGCATACTTCAGTTAAAATATAATAATCAAAATGATACTAAAATGTATATTATATAGTATAATCTAGTATAATAATAAATTAATTATCAAAGCAGGTATAACAGGAAAATTTGGTGCTTGGGACACACACCTGGAAGTGCTCAAGGCTTATTCCTGGCTCAATGAAGAGAGATAATGCCTGAGGATCATATGTTATGACAGGATTTGAACCAGGTCAGCCATGTGTAAGGTAAACAGCTCCAACAGGAAATTTAAGTTAAAAAATTTCTATTTAGGGACATATTGGAAGGTTTGATGATAAAGCATATATATGTGTGTGCATATATGTAAACTATTTGTATACATACATACATGTGTATGTATACTAAATACATAAACATAAGTACTAATATATAACAAAGCAAGAATGATTCAAAAATTGATAGGTCAGCATCTTTAATCTTATTCTTTCATTATCATGATTCCCTAATATCAAAAAATTTCTACATTTAACTCTTTAGTAAACTTCTTCTGATGTCCTGACTGATCAAGACTAGAAAAGCATGTTTATAGTTTTTTATAGAAGATAGTACATACATCATCAATTTGCTTGAGTGGGCACCAGTAACATCTCCATCTATGTCCTGTCTCATGCTAGTAGGGCCAAGGGCATCTGCTTGCTCCAGGAACGTAAAGAGCCTCAAACTATTCCATCAGGTCATGGGAATGGGGTCTATAATTGTTACTGGTATCTGGCATATCAAATATGACACGGGTAGCTTGCCAGGCTCTGCCATGCGAGTGGCATACTCTTGTAGTCACCTCTGATCTCAAGCATTTATTGATGAATCATGCGGCCGCGGAACCGGGCTGTGATCAGCTCTTCTGCTGGGTGGAGTTCTGATGAGAGGGGAGCCGGGATGTGGAAAATGGCGGCCCTCATGGAGTGGGCAGGTCGTCTGGCTTCTTGTGAGGCTCTGGCTCTGCTGGGGTGTCGGGCCAGGGCTAGAACCCGCCATCCCTCCTGGGTGCCTCGTGGAGCGACTGGGCACAGGGAGAGCCAGTAGGTGGTATAATAAAATTTTTAAAAAATTCAAATAGAGATAAACTCAGTGGATTGGAGAACTTACAAAGGAATAGTCTAGAAATTGGTGGGGCCAGTATACTTCTTATTCACAACAGAGAAAAATATACACAAGATATATATTTAGGAAATATAGGGTGTAGTTGTTGAAATGAAAATGACAAGAGATGGTCTGAAAATATTCTGATAGCTGAAAGAAGACAATCATAAATAAAGAGGTAAACAGAGAACACACAAAACTTGGAACTGAAGTAGTGACCTAAAGAGTTATTCAAGAGTTATTAAAGAGTTATCCCTTGAAAAGCTTACAAAGGAATAAAGAGAAATTATAAAAGAATGAAAGTATTTTGGAGAACAGATAGAAGATTTCAACAACCATTTTATTTTATTTTTAAGTATTTTATTATACCACCGTGAGATATACAATTACAAAGATGTTCATATTTGGGTTTTGGTCATACAGTGTTCCAGCACCCATCCCTCCACCAGTGCCCATTTCCCACCACTAACATTCCCAGTTCCCTCCTCCCTCCCCAGTCCGCCTCCATGGCAGGTTCTTTATTTCTTTCCCTTTCTCTCTATCTCTTTCTCTTTTCCTTCCTTTCCAGATTGTGGATTACAGTACTTACATTGAAGGGTTGTCATGTCAACAGCCATTTAAAAGTAGCTCCCCCAACATCGGACTAGACCAAATAGAGGAATTGTCCCTGGCAGTTGGGCATATTTATTTAGAGTGTGAGGGAAGTTTCATGATTTCATTTCAATAAAAAGAGGTGGCGATGTGTTCTCTAAGATAAGAATGGGGATGGCCCAGGTGCATACATCTTTCAAGACCCAGCAAGCATAATTTAAAGTTTATACATTTTATCATTTACACTTTTACATAAAAGAAATAATAATAACATAGACATCTAGTTCATTATATGAAAATTAAAGCACTTAGCTGGACATGTACTGATATCTTTTCTGATACCTTTGATTTGCCATAAAATATCTCAGTAATGTAAGTGAAACATTGCATTTAAAAATTGTGATATCGGCTGCTTGACCCACATGGAGCCGCCCATGGAGCCATGGGAGGATGGTAAATGGTTTGGCCCCTGACCAAGTCCAACTTAACTCATTGGGCCAGCAGATGCGTGTGGGAGGATACTGTGCCAGCCCAACCTGGAGCATGGATGGGGCCCTTCCCCCCCCCATCCCTTCCATCTCCATGCCACAGAAGGGGGCGATGAGCACGGCCACCACAACCAACAAAACTAGATAAGACCACTCCCCAACCGCGCAACAGACTTAAATAATAATCAAGTTTAGGACCAGGTCCTTCCCAGGATCTTACACCTATATATACTGTAATGATCATTGTAGGTGTAACAAACTGGGATGGCTGATGGGGAATGGGGAATGGTAAGGTCAGACTAGAACTCACCATTGAATGTACACACAGAGACTTACATGATAAACCATAAATATCTGTATGGCAAGTCACAATGTATAGGAGAGAGAGAAGTACAGAGACAGAGAGAGAAAGAAAAGAAAGAAAAAGTGCCTGCTGTAGAGCCAGTCTGGGGGTGGGTTGGATGGAGTGTGGAGACATTGGTTATGGGAATGGGGCACTGGTGGAGGGATGGGTGCTGGAACATTGTACAATGGAGACTCAATTATGGACATCTTTGTAATTGTATATCTCACGGTGGTATAATAAAAATTAAAAAATTGTGATATTGCTAGAATAGTAGGTCAAGAACAGCAAATGTTGGTAACAGAGAGCCACAGTTTGAAAACAAACTGCTATATGCTGCATGTTTTATGTGTCATATAAACTTTACTGGTAGAAACCCTTCCCTTTAGAGTGATGCTATTAGTAGGGTGGATGCTTGGAAGTGTCAGGTCAAGAGAATGGAGATTCATAAATGGTATTAGTGCCCCTCTAAGAG
Source organism: Cryptotis parvus (assembly GCA_021461705.1). Classification (NCBI taxonomy): domain Eukaryota; kingdom Metazoa; phylum Chordata; class Mammalia; order Eulipotyphla; family Soricidae; genus Cryptotis; species Cryptotis parvus. The sequence continues at coordinate 66,282 of JAJIBD010003596.1, forward strand.
AAAATGCAGAGATCCTTTTCCCCTTCCACATGAGGAGACATAATAAAACATATTTAGAAAGCTTGAAGTAGGCACTAGCAAATCTGGACAGTGTAAATCTTGAACTTCCCAACTTCAGAACTGTGAAACAAATGCTGATTGTTATGAAACAAATAATGATTGTTATGTAACCCAGTCTGTTTTCCCAGCAGCCTAAATGATAAAGCATAAAGTGATATCGGCCATCAACTAATGAATAAGCAAAGGCAACATATTCATATGATGGAATATTAGCCAACTATGAAAGAAATAAGTATTGAGATGTGCTATGAACACAGGTGATCCCTGAAAGAATTATGTTAAGTGAAAGAAGTCAGGTATAAAAGGCCACTTATTATATAGTTCCATTTATATGAAATGACCAAAATAAGCAAACAACTATACTGATCTAATTAATTTATCAAAACCCCTATTACTATACTAGTTTAAAAATGATGTTTATCAAGTTTATTTTGTGAATGAGAGAATATACTAAATAATTTTAATGAAAAAAAGCTGATCTAGAGCATGGAGCTTCATGTAACCATAATGAGTTTTTAGTATTTTTCTATGGACTCAAGTGGACCCACTGAACATTGAACTTCCCTGCTGTTAGGAAAAACAAAGTTATGTTTTGAAAGTTATTTTTATGAAATTTGCCTATAAATAGATGGACATGAAGAGGATCATGCTGAGTGAAATTAACCAGGGGAAAATAACACATATAGAATGACTGCACTTATTTTCTGGATATAAAAAAATATCATGATACCAATATCCAAAGCCAGGCAAAACATGGATCAGGAGTTCTTGTCAGTGGGTGGAATCTACCACAAGTGTATGGGAGTCAGAGGTTAGGTAAGACAGAGAAGAGAACAGTGTACTAATAAATGTTGAAAATAATAATACCAGCCTAGAACTGAGCGTTGAATGTAGGCAAAGGGATATACATGATAACCTCTAAATGTATATATTGCAAGCCACTTGTAAGAGAAGGGAGAGAGAGAAACAGATAGAGATAGAGATAGAGGGAGAGAAAGAGAGAGACAGAGAGAGACAGAGAGAGAGAGAGAGAGAGAGAGAGAGAGAGGAGAAAAAGTACCTGCCATAGATGCAGGCTGGGAGGAGGGGAATCAGGGGACATTGGTGGTGGGAAATGGGCACTAGAGGAGAGATGGGTGCTGGACACTGTATGACTGAAACCCAAATATGAACATCTTTGTAATTGTATATCTCAGGGTGGTATAATAAAAATATTTTTAAATTCCTTTGTCATAAAACTCCAGACCCATTTTACTTTAGCATAGGAAAATGTGACCCAAATAAATCTAAAGGCATTAAAAGGGAGAGAACTAAATCAGAACATCACAAATAACCAAATGAATCATCATCTTCAGCACTCTCCTCATCCGTTAACACCATTCACTCAGGTAAGCACCTGGGGCTCATTTCTCTCTTCCTAGTCCACCATACCAGTGACCAGACCAGGTTTTCATGACTATGCATCCATTAAGCCTCAAGTATTACTCCCTCCTCTCAGCCTGTGCACAGGGTCTTTAGTTCCTGCTATCATCCCCTCACCTCTCATAATAGCCTGAAAATTTTACCTAGCTCCTGAATACTCTCTTGGCTTTTTTGTCTTTTATTCTACATGTTTATCTTTTATTTAACTTACAAAAAAGCAAACTTGGGATTGGAGAAATGACATAAGGGTTAAAGCATCCTCAGCACTACGTGGCCCTCAGAACATTACTGGATGTGGGTATGAAGACCCCTAAGCACCTCTGGAATGTGCCAGGACCCCAGGCATAGCACCCCTCCCAAGCAGCATCACTTCTTCAGGCCCTTGTGTTGAACCGTGAACACAGTTAGTTTGCCAAGTGCTGCAGTTGGGCCTCTGGGTCTCTTGAACACCACTTGTGAGGAAAATAAGGATTAGATCTTATCATCAACTTACTTTACCCCTGGAAATTTTCTGTTAATGAATCCCATGGCAATTTTTGAGTGTCTTTTTTTGTCTTCTATTTATTTTATTTAATTTTATTTTAATTTTATTATACCACCCATGGCCATTTTAACTTCTTTTCTCTTTACCAATTCCAACTAAAGTTGCAGTACAATTTCCTCAACTGCCTCCATCTAACAATAGACAAAGGACTTAGTTCATGCCACCAACCAAGAGGAATTCTGTTTAATACTGTGTTTTATTCCAGGAGAATTGTTTTGTGTTTGGTTGGACTTGAAAACTGAGTCTGAAAGAAATCACTTATTAGATCTGAAGTCATGCCCCAATCTCTTTGAATCTTTGTCAGCAGTTTTTACTATATCATGTTAAAACAATCATAAAAATAAGTTTATTTCATTCTTTAGTCTATTACTAACCCCCCAGCCCTTTATATGCCTACAGAACTGTTAAGGGATATAATAAAGAATTAAAAATTCCCTACTCAATTATTTTCCTTGTCAGAGTTACTATTTTTTAGATGCTCCTTAGAATTCTACATTGACACATCTTTAGCAGACATAAAACCAAACTAAAAAAAATTAGTTTTTACCAAATAGAAACTGGGCCCTTTCCCAGTTGTATTATTACCAAGTAATATTTTCTGCCACATGTTCAGTCTCAGTTTCCCTGTCCAGGGGGACTTTTTAGTGCACCTTCCTTGTCTCCCATGTTAAAGAGCACTTGTCCTGCCTACCTTCTTTCTTTTTCTTGAGGTCCTATCAGTAAATGAAAGCTCTGGATTGTAGTCTTAACTACTTAAGTATTTCCTTCCCAGATTGCAACACGAGCTGCTTCCACTTCTCTATGAGGCAAACAAAATACATAACCATCAGTTATGAAATTTACTGGTAAGGTTATATTTCCTAGAACTCTTGCTTCAGAAAGGACTTTGTATGGACAAAGTTTATTGAGAAAATGCTCTTTGGACGAATATTTTCCCTCAATTTGAAACAGGTGGAAAGGGGCAGAGAGGGTATGATCTTAGGTGCAGAATGGCCTTAGTATTATCTTAGTACTGCCAGCGGGGGTGGAGGTAGACTTAAATGTAAGTTGCATCATATATTTTCTCTCCCTTGAGTAAGGAGTTGGCTTATTACATATAGTCTAAGTTTTTTAGGCAGTCAGTAACCACAAGATATACTGGTGGTGTGGGTGGGGGTGGGGTTAGTCTGCCTAACCCCGTGATTGCCATCAGCTGAGAACAACTCTTAAGTGGCAATTATGAGTCATAAAAGTCAATATTTAGACTCTGGGATGTGTATAACTCTAGGCTGGTAAGGCTTAAAAATACCTGTATTGGAGGGGGATTGTGGCTCCCCCTCAGGGAGGTCCCAAGGCCCCAGGCCCATGGGACCTCCTGTGGATTCCATAGCCTTAGCATTACTTGGGGGCCAGGGGGTAACCATGGAAGCTGAAGCAGGGACCTAGCTTTGCTCCCATCAGTACTCACTGTCTGTTACACTGCCCTCCTCCTCCTTTGTCTGGGGCCTACACGGTTCCCCTGACCTGGTGGTGTAATAAAGAGCAAGGTTAGAGGTTCCTGAAGGTTGCTCTTTAAGGTTACTTTGTTTCATCCCTTGCTTGCTCTCTGCAGGAATCTCTCCTGGACCTGTCTCTCTCCTGGTGGTTTCTCCTGCAGGCTGCTCTCTTTGGGGGTTTCTCCTCTTGCTGGTTCTCCTGCAGGCTGCTCTCTCTTTGTGGGGGTCTGTGCTGGCTCCTCTCCTCAGGGCCTCTCACTTCCGATTGTCTCTCTTCAAGGCTTCATGCTTCTGGTTCTCTCCCAGGATGTCTCCTGTCAGGACACTTTTCCTTAGGTTCTTTCAACTCAGGGCTGTTCTCTTCAGGGCTTCTTTTCTCTGGACTCCTTGCCTATGTCCTGTCTATTTCCCTAGTTACCTTGTTTCATCTTTTGCTACCATGTCTTGTGTCTTTGAATTCTGATCTAATTCTTTGAGCTTCTCCTTGTTGCCCTACTGCCAGTTGTCCTAACTCACAGTAGCCCTGAAGCTCTGTAGCCCTGTAGCTTTGTTGCCAGTCCTCAGCCTCAGGTACCAGGCTCTGTGGCTCTGATGCTGGCCCTCAGGCCTAGGCATCAGGAGCAGCTTCTCCTCCCTGGTGCTGGCTGTCTGGCTCAGGAACCAGGGGCTCCATGGCCTGGGCGCTGGCCAGGCACCAGAGGCTACTGCTCTCTCTCAGTCCTGAAGCCCCCCTCCCCACCCAAGATGCCCTCCCTGGGCCCCTATTTATATTCTCTGCTTGGTTCAGAACCCTGACCTCAACTCTCTTAACAGACCTTGGGAGGTACTGTGCCTTTAAAATTCCACACTAGGCAAAGAAAACATGGGGGAAAACAGGCTATATCCTCCTCTTCCTCAGACTAGTTTGAAACTCTAAAAATGTGTTAAGGATATAATTGAAAATAGTTAAGAAATATTATTGATGAGGTATTAGGTACATAGTAGGAGATTCATTGATAGTATGTTTTTTTTTTTTTTTTTTTTTGGGTCACACCCGCGATGCTCAGGGGTTACTCCTGGCTCTGTACTCAGGAATTACTCCTGGCGGTGCTCGGGGGACCATATGGGATGCCGGGGGATCGAACCCAAGCCTGCACAGTCCAACTGCATGCAAGGCAAACGCCCTACCCGCTGGGCTATCGCTCCGGCCCCAATAGTATGGTTTTCAATGCTTTTGCTTTGTAAAATTCCTGCTCTCCTGGGACAAGTTGATAAACTTAGATTAGTAAAAATAAGATAATAACATACTGATAAGCATGGAAGCACACCAGTTAAAAGAAAAATTTCTAAAATCCTGATAGAAGAAAAACTGTCACAAGTATCATGTAATCTAAAATTACAGATGTCCATTTTCAAAACTTATTACATATGCCCAAGCAGAGATTATCTGGGAATAAAATACGAGACAGAACTTTGTTTCTTGATAAGGGTAATTGATTTAGAATAACACACTTTATATAAGTGCTTCCACAACTATACTTTTAATACTCATGCTAATTTTTGTACCTTTTATTTCCTCAAGTCTACCTATCAATTGTCTTGCACTGTTGTAAAATAGTTTTACATTGGTCAAAGATACAGCATGACTGAATGAATGTGTGTAGAATTAGTATATTTTTTAGGTTATTTGGGGAGAGTATCACCTCTTTTCTAATCACTTGTATCACTTGTATCACTTGTCTTCCCATTCTTCATCGATTTGCTCAAGCAGGCACCAGTAACATCTCCATATGTCCTATTGAGTGCTAGTGTAGCCCAAAGGCATTTGCTCACTCCTGGAACACAAAGAGCCTCAAACCATTCCTTCAGGTCATGGGAATGATATCTATAATTGTTACTATTTTTTGGCATATTAAATACGACACAGGTAACTTGCAAGGCTTTACCGTGTAGGTGGTATACTCTCAGTAGTAGGCTCTCATCTCGTGCGTTTATTGTTGAAGCACAATGGGGAGAGATTGACTTTTCTCTTGGGTGGAGCTCTGATGAGCTGTGGAGTCCAGATGTTGAGAATGACTGCCCTGTTGGTGTGGGGTTCCTCTGGCTTCTTGCGAGGCTCTGCTGGGATGGTGGGTCAGGGCTAGAACCCGCCTTCCCTCCTGGGAGCCTCATGATCAGCTGAGCACAGGGAGAGCTGGCAGCAGCTCTGCCCCATGTATATGAGCTACTTTTTTTCAAGTATGGAAGACCCACTCCCTGGAACCACTGGTGGGGGCCCAAGTTCTTCTGATCAACGCCCAGCCTGTGGACAGCTGGGCCCGGTCTTTCCCCATGTCGGATTGCTTGGGAATGTAGCCCAAAATGGATGATAAGCTCCATCTAAGGCTAAATACCGACATGAGACCAATAGTCAACAAGTACCATAAGGGAAAGTTGGAAAGAACTTTCTAATCAGTATTCATCATAAATCATGGAAACAGGTTTTGGGTCTTCAAGTTCATTAATATCACCCCATTTAAAAACCTTGGGGACTGTTAGAATGCTGTTGCATTATAACTATGCTTTGATTCCCAAATATAAAAGAAATAGAGTAAAAAAAAGAATTCAGTACAACTTCCCAGTACAGATTAATATATATATATATATATATATATATGTGTATATACACACACACACACACATATATATACACACACACACACATTTTTTTTTTTTTTTTCATTTTGGGTCACACCCAGCAATGCTCATGGGTTTCTCCTGGCTCTGCACTCAGGAATTACTCCTGGTGGTGCTCAGGAGACCATATGGGATGCTGGGAATTGAACCCAGGCTGGCATGGGCCAGCCGTGTGCAAGACAAATGCCCTACCCACTGGGCTATCACTCTGGTCCCTAAAATATATATTTAAAAAAAAATAATCCTTGACTGAAGAAATACTAACAGGAGTTAAGGCCTTAGCTTGCTTGCATGTGCCTAATGCCAGATTTATCCCTGAAACCACAAATAGCCACTGAGAACTTCTATGGGTCATCCCTAAGCACAATGCCTTGAGCACAGACTTACTTGTGGGCCACTGGGTGTGGCTCACTCCCCATAAAAAAAATAATTCATAATTTCTTCTTTGACTAACAGGAAATAATGAGGTTAAAACAAATTTATTTATGGAATTAAAATTGAATAGTTTTTAGATTTATTGATGCTGTGCAATAGTTGAATAGCACCTAAAACATAGTGAATTTTAATCTTTTTTAATAATTATTTTCAGGGTTTAAGCAATAGTTTTTTTTTGAGATTTGATGCAGGAATGTCCTGTCGGGTCAGAGGCACAGAGATGAGACACCAGGAACACGATGTATATCCATTAATATTTTTAATGATTACCAGCCAGAGGGGCAGCAGTTCTCATCATGGCAGCTGACTAACCGCAGCTAACTGACTTTAGCTGACTAACCTGAGCTCGATGACCTGAGCTCACTCACTTGAACTAACTCATTTTACTCACTGACTTGAGCTGACTGACTGACCGACCACCTCCACACAGACCCCAACTCCCTTATCCCTCGTCTCAAAGGGCAATACAGCTTAAAGTTTGCATGGTTTACATTACAAAGACAGTTCACATTCATTGAATAGGACTTAGGAATAATAGGAAAGAGACAACCAGGAACCAAAAACCTGCAGGGGGTGCTATCTAGGTAAGATGAGATGAACAAAAGAACGCATTACAGTTGCTAATGCAGCCCTCTGGACTAGCCCATGATGGCAAGGGACGGGTCAGACAGAAGAACAAGAAAAACCTGTTTTTTGCCTAACTTTAAGCATCGTCCATTAGACTCCATCTTGGGCTAGTTATAGCCAACAGGGAAATGTGCAGAGAAATGACCTAGGATAGCCTTGTCTGGGTACCTGCAGCTTTGATTAACAGTCTCACTAGGGATTTCTACATACTAACTCTATTGGGGAGACAGTCTGCTGGAAGTCCCTGTGTATCTGTTAACAGGCAGTATCCATCAGACCTTCCTTCGCATATCCTTAGATCTACCTTCTGCCAACAGAGATTAATGTTCATATTAGATTCAGTTGAGTTATGTAGCACTGAGTGCTTTAAAAATTTATTATTTTTATTGAAGTAGCAATAAAAATTGGACCTCATTAAAATAATAAATAAAAATAAATATTTTTATCGAGGTAGCAATAAAATATTTATTATATTTATTTAATTATTTATTTGTTCATTTTTTATTTATTTTGCTTTTTTGGGTCACACCCGGAAATGCTCAGGGGTTTCTCCCTGGCTCTGCACTTAGGAATTACTCCTGGTGGTGCTTGGGGGACCATATGGGATGCCGGGGATTGAACCTGGGCTGGCATGAGCCAGCCGTGTGCAAGGGCAAACGCCCTACCCGCAGGGTAGGGCATATAGCTCCGACCCCTATTTATTATTTTTAATGAGGTCCAGTTATGGACCTCATTCCCATGACCTGAAGGAATGGTTTGAGGCTCTTCTTATTCCTGGAGCAAGCAGATGCCCTTGGGCTACACTTGCTTGCAACTGGACTTATAGAGATGTTACTGGTGCAAATCGATGAACAATGGGAAGACAAGTGATACAAGTGATTGAGGTAGCAGTAGTTTACATCACTGTATAAGTTACAGAAGTATTTTTTCACACCTTTTCAAGTTATTATTGTACCATGCCCACCAGCTAATTGTCAAAATCTATTCACCACAATCCACTGGACCCAACCATCCTTCTTGGCCCCTGTTGCCATCTCTTTTCAGTAACTTTAGTTCTGTGGTCTGAAATCAAAAGTTAGTTGATCTCAATTGCTCTGTTTCTTTGCATTCTATAATGTTAGTGAAGTTGTGTATGAAATTGTGCAGTGCTTCTGTTTTTTTTCTGATTTATTTTACTTAGGTAACATTCAGCAACACCCATCAACCCATATTATCAAAAATGAAAATAGTTTTTAGCTGAGTAGTAATCCAATTATGTTTATATGCATCTCTTTATCCACTCATCCGGTACTAGGATGGTTGTTTTTATATCCTGTGTAATGAGGATACTTTTTTTAAAAATAAACTTTTTCTTTAAATGAAATGGGAATGTTACTAAATTGTGAGAGTGAGTTGATATGTATAAGAGGGAGAAAGAGAGAGACAGACAGAAAGAGACAGAGGAGGAGGAAATGGAGTAATAGTAGAGACTAACAAGTCCAAAATCTGCAGGATGGGCTAGCAGTCAGGCAAATCACCTGATAGTTGAATTCTTCTTACAGGAATACAATAAAAAATATTTATGGTCAATTTTTGACCAGTTTTTTAAAATATAAACAAATATTTTGAGTTGATACATGGGACTATAACAATAGTCTATAACTATATAGTATCAACAATACTATAGTATTGTTGATACTATGTATGTGACTATAATCCCAAAATAAATATTTTGAGATTGTTGATACTATATATGTGATTAACATACTACATATGTAGGCATAATATTCACATTAAGTAAATTAAAATTGGGACATATAGGAATCCTTATAACACAAAAATTTCACCAAAATCTCAAGTTTTTAGTGTTATTGAACAAAATTATGGTAACTGAAGCCAATGTTAGTAAATGTCCTTTTTAAGATAAGCAAAACTTTCTTGCCCATCCCAACAGAGACCAGAACCTGAAAAACCTCCACACTCCACAATTGTCATAATGATCAAGGCCGTTCTCCATAGTTGCACATATGCCAATCATGTCTGATAACCTCAGCTTGGTAGAACACTTTCACGTTTGGGGGGACACTGAGATAAACCTGAAGAGGCCCCTATATAAAAACAGAAGCAATGCTGATCTGTCTTTTTTGTATAATCAGTTATTCTTCCTTGAACATTCAGGACTGCATTTCTTAACAGGTAACATTGGCTTACAATAGTGCAAATGTTTATGCTTTGTGAGTAAAATGCTACCACACCAGTTTTTCTACACTGCAGTTCACTGGATCCTTTCAACACACTCCCACCCTTGATAATCTTAATTTTGTGACCAGAGTCTGAAAGTTTGTTTTAGTTGATACACAATATTTCCAGCAGCATATGAAAGTTTCTCCATGGTCTACCAACATTGCTATCAGTATGCTAAATTTTACCTGTATATTTGTTATGGTGGATAAACAGTATAAATTCATTGCGCTTTAACAGTTATATAATGATTAATGATTTTTTTTTTGTATACTTGCCTTGCTCTTCCTGTCCTGACTTGTTCTATCTTATCTTTTGCTTATTAAAACCAGGAGACACCACCATCTCAGAATGATGTTTTCCTGTCTTGTGTACATGAGATGTTACGCCAGTCTCTCGACACATACAGGATTCTATTCATAAAGGGCTTTTCTCTCCCTTTTTATAGTGAGTCTAGATAAGGGTTTACTAATTTTGTGTATTCACTCAGTGAACCAAATCTTAGTTTCACTGATTTTTTTATTCTTTTTAAATTTTCATTTCGTTCCTGTTTCTTTCTTTTGTCATTTTCTTTCTTCTATATAATGTCAGTTTGATTTATTCTTCTTAATCTACTTTCTTAAGATACAAGGTCAGACTACTCATGTGACCTTTCTTGTTTGTCTTTTCTATAAGTCTGTATTGTTCTTAACTTGACATTACTTTTGTCGTGTCACATATGTCCTGATAACTTGTGTCTTCAATCTCATTCTTCATTTGTTTCTAGGATTTTTTTTCTTTTAAAATTTCTTCATTGACATAGTCATTATTCAATAGCGTATTGTTTAATCACCAAATGTTTGTTTCATTTTTTCTATGATTGAATTCCTCTCTTATTCCATTGTGCTCTAAAAACAAACTATTTTTACTTTAGTTAAACAGTGATTTACAGAGTTGTTCATGGGCCCATGACAGTCCGGCTATAATGGGCATTCAATATTTACAGAACAACACTAGTCCCACCATCGGAATGATCTTTCCTCCACCTTAGTCCCCATTTCCCCCAAATTTCCCCCTCAAGCCTGCCCCTTGACAAGTACAAAATAATTTATTTTATATTGCTTTTAAGACCTAAATGGCTAGTGGAATTATCAAAATACTTCAGTCAAAGAAAATCGGTGAAAATTGCTATGTCTCAATGAGTTACTTAAGTTCTTGTCTGAGAATTTTATTAGTTGCTTTTGTTGCTACCTGAGACTTCTGTGTTACTGTTTTCTTCATTGAATTTGTCTTCTATGTTACTTTCCATCTTTGGTGTTGATGTCAGTGCCTACTGGGATGTCAGTACTGTGAAATTTGGAGGTGTCAAACGGTTATGTATGAGGCTGACAGATCCAGAAACTTCAGGATCTGTAGATCTAGACCAATGATTTGACATGGTAGTGGCTGTAGGTTGTGTGTGTGGTTTCTGGAGCTTCCAGATGTATGGGGGGGATGGCCGAACCCACTCCAAGAAGACCCCAGAGTTCTTAGCCTGAAAAACCGATGTACAAAACATACACACAGTTTGGTATCTCTGCTGAGATTAATCATGAAATAGTGGAGGGTATGTTGTGGAGTGTGGATTTGGCTTCCAGGGCTTCAGCAGGGTGAGGACACAGCTCACACCACTCCCAGTGGTGCCCCAGAGTTTTCAGTCAGGGAGAGGAATGTACCCATGAAATTTAGCTGCTTGATTCGTGTCTCTCCTGAGATTTAGTCAGGAATCCTTAGCGATCTGGAAAGATACTTTATATGACTTTAATCTTCATGAATAGTGACACATGTTTTGTGATCCAGCATATCTGTAAAGCACTTGAAAAGAATGTGCTGTTTGGCTATTGGGATGTAGACAACTCTGTGGATGTTTTTCAAGCCCAGTTCTTGCAACTTGTTATTTAAGACTATTGTTTCCTTTGAGAGTGAGTGTTAAGGTCTCCTACTATGAAGTGAGTGTTGAAGTCTCCTACTATGGTGTAGCCATTGATGTTCCTCTTCAGGTCTGTTATTACTGTGCTGTATATACTTTGCAGTTTCTTCATATGGTGTATGCATGTTACTAAGTGTTAAGTTCTCTGTCTTACTATATTTCTTATAACAAGCGCGAAATACATTTTGTCTGATACAGAGCTATTTCTAAAGGTTTCTTGAAGAAAAAATGTTATTGTTTTTATACTAGGGCTAGAGCAACATTTCACTACCAGGGGCCATGTGTTATCCTGTGAGGCCACAGGAAATTCCAAGACCACAAGTGAATATCAGTAGTTAGGGAGTTAGGGAAATAACTAGGAAAACAGCCAGGAGACTACAGGATAGAAGGGCGACAATAGACAGAAAAAGGATCTGAAACATTGTGTTTGAGTAATCCTTATCCCAATTTCTTGGGATTGCATTTGAATTTTAGATATATTATTTCCATTTTAGCTGGTCAGAATTACTTTATTCCTAGTGTTTGATTTCTAGAATATTCATTTAGTTCATGGTTCTCTAAGACCTATGCTTGCCATGACCTCACAGATTTCTACACGGCAATTTCTAATATTGATATTCACAGTTTTATCAGGTAATTAAAAACATTTATGGAAATCAGAAGCTTCTTTTCTGCATAGATTTCCTTATATACATGTATTGCTTCATAAATTCCAACCTCTAATGTGTCTCAAACTCCAAACTGTACTACCCTAGCTCAGTGAAACTGCCATAGTCAACCTTCTACATTACAAACTGAAAAATACCTTCATACAGAAAATTATGGGTTCTTCGCCCACCACACTAGCCACCACCTTCGCTGTCCAGATGCTGACCATGAGGCCCCTAAGTCGCACGGCGTGGTCCATCAAACTAGTGGAAACAGTTATGTCCTTTAATGTACTGCATTCTATGATGTGTAGGAAAGTTAGGCGGGAGGGAGAGATAGAGAGGAGAGAAAAGACATACAGAACCCGCCAAGTAGCTGAGGTGTGGGAGGGGGAGGGAGGTGGGGACATTGGTGATGGGAGATGGGTTCGGGTGGAGGGATGGGTGTGGAACACTGTAGAACCAAAACTCTACATGAGCATCTTGCAATTGTATGTCTAAAAGTGGTGTAATAAAATTTGAAAAAAAAAAAAAAAAAAATGATGGGTTCTTGCATTCTTCTTTTTAAGTATCATAACATAATTCAAATCAGCCAACATTTAAACAATATTTTTTGCATATTTTTCTTAGTTAATTTTTTTTATACTGTAATGTTTCCTCACCACACCTCAATGCAGATTTCCTTAGAGTTCTTAGGATTTTCTGTTCTTTTTATATGCATCCTAATACATACATACATATATATATATATAAGTTATATGCTGTAAATTATATAACTTAACTCCCAGGTATATATATATATACATTTATAAGTCCCTGGTTTTTATATATCAGATATAAATGGTGAATTATAGGAAATCTAATCCATGAATAATTTTAGCTTATAAAATAAAAAATAAAATTTTAATTAAAATCGTGATTTATAAGAGAAACTGGTTTATTAATAAAAGTCTAAAAAGATGATATAATTATGATATGACAATTATCTGGGACTTTCAGATGTCTGATTTAGTATACAAAAGAGAAGAAAAGGAATAATAAATAGGGTAAAGGGTGACAATTGCATGGTAAAATATAGAATTAGATTTATAGTGGTGAAATCTATGGAGTTTATGTATCTGTCTATTCTCATTAGTGCGTAGTAGAAACATACCTTTGAAAATGAAATGAAACTTTTCATAAAATGAAAGTTTTATTTCATAAAAATGAACTCAATACAAAAATAGGTGGAAATCATTCTTTACTTTCCTCATGGTCTCACTTTACCCTCTGACAAAAAAAAGAGTCTTACAAAAGTGTCTTGAAGATTTTTTTCTAACAGAAAGATGTAAGAAGAGGTGAGACGGGTAGAGCTACTCATTCTTTTTAACCATGAAGGAGCTATTCTATTAGCTACAAAAGAGTCTATAGCTATATAGTCTCTCTCAATAATTTGCAATGAAATTATTCTCTCAATAATTTGCAATGAAGGATGTGTCAGGTAGAGTTACATCTTCATGTTGCTGATTATCTTCCTTTAGACCTTACATTTTCAAGCAAATGTATTCCAAAGACAAACAGGATTGTGTGCTCAAATGTATCTTAACTATTGCTCCACATTTAATAAGAGCTCTACCACATAATTTGGTAGCACCATTTGAGAACGTTAATAGATTCAGTCTGTTGAACAAAGTTGTTGACATTATTTGAAGTAGCTAAATACAGTGGAAATATTAGAATCTAAAATCATTATTTTCTACAGTCCTGAGTGGGTGAAAGCTCAGTGTTTTAAAGTGAATGGCTACCAAACTATAGTACTTCCTTATGTTTAATTTTTTCCTGAGTCGTTAGTAAGAAAATCAATAGGCTTTAGGCGTGATGAATAAAAGAATATTGATCTGTACTATCCAACAAAATATTCTGGACTCTTCTACTTATTCAGTTTTTTATACTGCAGATCAATACCATACTAAACTTCTCACATATATGACTGTGTATTCCGTAGGTGATTCCTTTGCATTTCTTGCTTGTCTTGAATTCAAACCAATGATGGAATGGTTCAGGGAAGTATAAAAAATTCTCTATTTGTTTTCCCCCCATACAAGGATTAGAAAAAAACTCCAGAATCCTCCTGAACACTTGACTGGAAAATATTATCATAAATTAAAGGTTTTGATGAATGTGCTTGAAAAGGTTACCTGGTGCACACTTCAATGTGCTCTCTGCAACATAGTTGGGAATATCAGCCTATAAAAGAAAAAGGTAGGTTTTGTCTGTATGGTTGGTTTTGGTACTATGGTTTTGGACTATACCAAGAGGTACTAAGTTCTGACTCCTGACCTTATGCTCAAGGCTCACTCCTGGAAGAGTTCACAGGACCATATGAGGTGCCAGGGATTAAAAGGTCAGCAGCATGCAAGATAGATGCCCTGCCTACCATTCTATTGCTTTGGTCCAAGAAGTAAAACATGAAGATGTGATCATGCATATCCTAGCATTAGCAAACTAAGTGTAGGCTAAATTGAGCTATTATATGTTGAGATAATAATTTACTCTTCTTCATTTATGCTTCTGATATCTTTTGTTTGTGGTGGAATCACACCTACCTAAGGATGAAAGTCTTAAAGACCACTATGCTACTTCCAAAATAGCTATTTTGTACTTTATGATTGGTCACTTTTGAGTTCCAAGAATACTTTTCAGTCCCTCAAGATGAAAAACCCAGTCTAAGTCAATATAAAAATATAGACATCAGTTAAGAACTTCAGAAAGTTTTGATAACAGATGATTGGATAAAGAAAGTATGGTACATCTACACAATAAAATACTATTCAGCTGTTAGGAAAAATGATGTCATAATATTTGCTTATAAATGGATGGACATGGAAAATATCATGCTGTGTGAAATGAGTCCAAAGGAGAAGGATGGATATAGAATGCCTGCATTCATTTGTGGGTTTTAAAGAAAAAATAGTATGAGATTAATATCTAAGGCCAGGAAAAACAGGGGCCAGCAGGACTCATCAATGGTTAGAATCTACCACAGTGTGGGGGTTGGAGGATAAGATAAGGTAGGGACCAGTGGGACAAATTAATAGTTGGAAAAAGTAATTCTATACTAGAACTGAGTGTCAAAAGTAGGTAAAGGGATATATATGGTAACCCTTCAGTGTCTGTTCTGCAAACCAGAATGTGCAAAAGGAGAAAGTGAGAGTGACTGTGTGTGAGAGAAAGAGACAGAGAGAAGAAAAGTGGCTGACATAGAGGCAGGTTGTGTGTAGAAGGGTGGGAAGGAAGCAGGGCACATTGATGTTGGGAGATGTGCACTGGTGGAGGCACGGATGTTGTAACACTGTATGACTGAAACCCAATCATGAATAGCTTTGTAATGGTTTATTGCCTGGTGATTCAATTAAAAAATACAAGTAAAGGTAAAAAATAATTTCAGAAGGTGTGCAATAACAAAAACATAACAGATATGTTACAGTGAAATAAATGTTAAACAAATGTTAGTAGTTATTTAAGCTATATTATTTTTTTTGACCACAGCCTGTATATTATTATTTGAAACCAAGAAATAGAACATTGTTGTCTATTTTGAGGACAAGGGGAAAAACATGGAAAATATTATAACCATTCTGATAATCATTTCATTACAAGAAAATTCTTATCTTCCTAACATATCTCATATATTAAAGCTTCAGAGAAAGATGCAAAGTTTCAGAAAGTAAAAAAAAATAATAAGACTTTTGATGCTGTTTGGTAGCTATTCTTAGCTATACATGGGCCAAAATGTATTGTATAAAGGAAGACACTGTATTAATGCAAAGGATATTTCAATTTTTTTTTACTGTTATAGTTTTTTTGTTTTACTTTTATTATTTTTTTTTAAATTTTATTACACCACTTTTAGACATACAATTTCAATATGCTCATGCTCGAATTTTGGTTCTACAGTGTTCCAACACCATCCCTCCACCCGAACCCATCTCCCATCATCAATGTCCCCACCTCCATCCCCCGTCCCGCTTCTCAACTACATGGCATGTTCTGTATATCTTTTCTCTCTTCTCTATCTCTCCCTCCTGCCTATCTTTACTACACATCATAGAATGCAGTACACTAAAGGACATAACTGTTTCCACTAGTTTGATGGACTGTGTGGCCACAAGTGGCCACGCCGACTTAGGAGCCTCATGGTCAGCGTCTGGACAGTGAAAATGGCAGCTAACGTGGTGGGTGAGTATCATCCGGCTGCTTCTGGGACCCCCCCAGAGGTGATGGGCCAACACCCAAAACCCATCTGTTTTTTGAGGTCAGTTGAGCCCGGGGAGAGCTGAGTTCCAGCTCCCCCAGCTGCATCTGAGGCTTTGTGTGCTATGGCTGGTCACCCCAGGGTAGCTGCTGTGTGGGGCTACCTGGCTCAAACAAAATGGAGAGGAGAGGGCCGACCCTAGCTCCATCTGACAAATTCCTGGTGATTCCCACCTCTGGGAGCTGCCCACCTGGGCTCAAACTTCGTCTTGCTCTGTTAATCTGGTCTTGAGGTCAGTGTCACTTCTGGGCAGACTCTGATGTGCTGCAGAGTCCGGACAGTGAAAATGGTGGCTAACATGGTGGGCGAGTCTCATCCGCTGCTTCTGATACCCCCTCCCCAGAGGTGATGGGCCCTCCCAAAACCCATCTGTCCTCCTGGGACCTCATGGTCAGCTGAGCTAGGGGGAGAGCCAAGTTCCAGATCCCCCACCTGCTCTTGAGGCTCTGTGTGCTATGGCCTCATGGTCAGCTGAACAAGGGGAGAGCTGAGTTCCAGCTCCCCTAGCTGCGCCTGAGGCTTTGTATGCTATGGCTGGTCACCACAGGGAAGCTCATGGGCAGGGCCACTGGATTCAGACAAGTGGAGAGGGGAAGGGGTGACCCCAGCTCCATCTGGCGAATTCCTGGTGATTCCCGCCTCTGGGAACTACCTACCTGGGCTCAAACTTGTTTTGCTCTGTTAATCTGGTCTTGAGGTCAGCGTCCCTCCTGGGTGGGCTCTGATGTGCTGCAGCGTCTGGACAGTGAAAATTGCAGCTAATGTGGTGGGCGAGTCTCATCCAGCTGCATCCGGGACCCCCTAGAGGTGACGGGCCAACACCCAAAACCCATCTGTCCTCCTGGGGGCCCAATGGTCAGCTGAGCCAAGGGAGGGCCGAGTTCCAGCTCCCCCAGCTGCGTCTGAGGCTCTGCATGCTATATCAACCTCTCCAGTTTGATGCAAATAGAATGATCATTGAAGTGTACAAATGAGAAAGATCCTGAAAGGACCTGGTGCTAAAATCCGTTGTATCTAAGATTAAACTGTGGCGGCAGAGCCACCACGTGCCTGCGCAGCCGTGAATCTAGAGTCTCTGTCTTGCAGTGGTTGGCTGTGGTGGCTGGAGCTCAGGGTCACACCCACTGAGCCCAGAGGCTGGGGACTGGGCGGAGGCCCCCAATCCTTGCTCCAAGTCCAGCAGGCGTGGCCACCTGCATGGCGAGCAGGTCCTAGGAGCCATGTAGGACATGACCAGGCGCTGGCCAAGTCTTTTGCCTTTCCCCAGGAACTCCATAGGGCTGCTCACCATGAGGCCGACCTGCGCAGCCGTGGATTTTATTTCAATTTTTTTAAGATAAGTTTTGCCAGTCCATGTACATTCTTAAAGTTGTATTTAACTTCAAGGCATCATACCCTCAGTTTTTAATAGTTCATTTTCCTTATCTTATAAAGCAGCAGTTTCTTTTCAATCCGGCCCAGGTATGCTGAACCAGAGACTCTCAGACATGGGGCAGAGCTGCTCCTTGCTCTCCCTGTGCCCAGTTGCACGTGAGGTGCCCAAGAGGCATGGCGGGTTCTAGCCCTGGTCTGCCACCTCAGCAGAGCCTCACAACAAGCCAGACCACCCCCCACTACTCCATGGGGCCCGCCATTTTCCACATCCGGACTTCCCTCTCATCACAACTCCACCCAGCACACCAGACTATCACAGCCCGGATCATCCACACCTACCCTGCAGCAGTTTCTTTTCAATCCGGCCCAGGTATGCTGAACCAGAGACTCTCAGACATGGGGTAGAGCTGCTCCTTGCTCTCCCTGTGCCCAGCTGCTCGTGAGGCGCCCGAGAGGCATGGCGGGTTCTAGCCCTGGCCTGCCACCTCAGCAGAGCCTCACAACAAGCCAGACCACCCTCCACTACTCTATGGGGCCCGCCATTTCCCACATCCAGACTTCCCTCTCCTCCACAACTTCACCCAGCAGACCAGACTATCACAGCCCGATCGCCTGCCGCTAGCTGCTGTGCAGTTCATCTATAAATGCTTTATTTAGAGGTGACTACAACAGTATGCCACCCACACAGCAAGCCTGGCAAGCTGCTTGTGTAGTATTTGATATGTCAAATACCAGTAACATTTATATTAGGTCATTCCCGTGACCTAATATAATGGTTTGAGGCTCTCTATGTTCCTGGAGCAAGCGGATGCCTTTGGGTTCTACTAGCATGAGACAGGACATATGGAGATATTACTGGTGCCTGCTCTATCAAATAGATGATTAACGGGAAGATAGTGATAGTGATGTGATTTCCTTATCTGGTCAGCCCTTCATGATCGTATTACAATGTGTATAGCATTGTTTTCTGTATCTCTTTGAACTCCACAACACATGTACATCTAACCCTAGTCTTAGAAACCATATTTATTGAGTACAGTGCCTCCACCTGGCGAGATTGACATCCAGAAAATAACAGTAAGATTGACTGACTGAAAGAGGCAAATTACTTTATCCTTCCCATTCTTGGGTAAAGGAGGAACAGTATCTGAATCTACATATGAAGGAATTTACTTAAATTCTCTTCTGAAGGTTATTAGTCTAAGGCCTAAAAAATCCCAGAGTAGCTTAAATCAACCCAAATTCCATTGACAGATGAATTGATTAAAATGCTTGGTGAATATAGTATTTGGAATATTACTCTGCCATTATAATTATGAAATTGTATCATTTGGGAAAAATGGATAAAATTTGTGAAGTTTGCTAAATGAAATTAATAAAGATGTAAAGGGCTTCCTTGAAAGATTTCAGTTATATGTTTAATGTAAATAACTAAAGCTAAAGAACTGGCAAAAAAAAACCTGGTTAGGAAGATAGCTCAAAATGTTTGTGGTGGAAGAATAATGACACTCTTTTTGTACTAGGTCCTTTCTGCTTATGTTTCTATACCACCAACCTATATCCAAGTTCTTTCTTGGCAAATTTATAAAAGATTTATTAGGATTTAAGTTAATATATGATTGTTTAGAAACTCATATGTGGTGAAAACTGAATTCCTGTGTTAGACATGAACAATTTTTTCAGTTCCCAGAAAGCGGTGCATACACAAAAAAAGTCCTTTCAATTCAACTTTCATTTACAAATAATTCATCCAGTTTACACATTGAAAAACACACATTTTAACAAACCTGGGGTTTGAATGCAGTGAATTAGATTATTTTTTAAATAATTTTATAACTCCCAGGCCTAATAATAATGGAATATTGTTTTCTACTATTTCTTTCTATAGGAAGAAAGGAGTTAATAATGAAGAAAAATCACTAACAGAAGAATTATTCTCACCCAAGGCAATCATACCTCTTACTAATAGTGTAATACAAATTTATAAAATTGAAGTATTTGACTCGATGTAAAAATTTACAAGGTGATTGTGAGTGCTGGGTATCATTTAATATCAGATGTAAAATGATTGACTTTATCTTCCTTTGTCATTTCTGGAACTTTCAAGAAGATTAATACAGTTTTAGCTCTATTATTTCTTACTGGAACACCCCACATGTGTGTGTCAGGGAGCCGCTGGGGTCCCCGACAATATCAGGACAGAAGTTCTCTTCTACCTCCGAGGCTGCTGGGGAACAGATGAAAACTCACAAGTCCAGTGCAGTTCCAAAAAGGATTTTAATAGTACAAAAGCTCTACCACCGCAATCCAATATAATGAAAGAACTCTATCTCTGGTCAGAAATTAGACCATACACAAGAGCCCAAGTCTCCCACCAAAGAGAGAGGATCTCACCCAAAAGGAGTCCTACCCAAAAGAAGGGGAGAGTTCCTCAAGTCAGTACCCTTATATACACCAAAGTAATCTTAACTGTTTACAGGGAGGGTCCTGTCAACAAAGAAACCTAAACAGCTTGTTGAAGGGTGGTGCCACACCCTATTATAGGTATCACTGTTACTGTCTTCTCATTGTTCATCGATTTCTTGAGTGGGCACTAGTAACATCTCCATTAGTCCTGTCACAACAAGTGCAACCCAAGGGCATGTACTTGCTACAGGGACAGGAGGAGCCCGAAACTATGTCTCAGGTTATGGAACTGAGGTCCATAAAAGTTACTAGTCTCTGGCATAAAAAGTAAATAAAACACTGTAGCTTGCCAGGCTTTACCATGTAGGTGGTATAGTCTCAGTAGAAGGCTCTCAATCCGAGCATATACTGATGAAACTTAAAGGGGGAAGATCAGGTTTTCTCTTCATCTTTCCCATCCACTTCAGACCCACAGCTGTGCTGCTTGGCCGGCCCCAGGTGGAAGCAACCCATGGAGCTGACCTCCCGGTAAGGGCTCGGCCATCCCCTGGTCGAGTCCAACATTGCTCCAAGGGTTTTCTCTCATGACTGGGGAGAGACCATGCTGGCCGGACTTGGAGTGGAGTTTTGGGCCCTGCCCTTTCTTCTGCCTCCATGCCAGTTGCCCCGGAAGAGAGAGACCCACCCACACCAGACCCACATGTCCCCTTGGCGGCCGCGTGATATATTTATAGGATACTGAATTTTGGATAGGTTCTTCCCAATTTATTTCACATTTATACATAGTACACAGTTATAGACATGCTTTAACTGATACCAGTAAGACTGGTAAGAAGCCAGAGCAAACCACACATCATGCAGTTAGTCATTTTAGGTATAAACAAAGGAGTATGCCAAGGACTAACCCCTTCTTCTGAGATTATCTCTTATGTAAAACATTGGAGAGAGAGAGAGAGAGAGAAGAGACTGGTATAAAGTAATTCATCTTAAGTTCATGGGCTTCATGTAATCTAGATGGTACCCAAAATGTCCTTCTTGTTTATTATCTGCACCAGGGTGATTCTGAGTATCTTGTTCTCTGAATACTGAAAGGGTCACACTTGCTTGCTAGAGGGCAAACTAGTATGATCCTTCCTATAATCTTAAATGTTAATCTCAACATAGCCGGGGTGGCAGTCTCCTGGTAAATTCTAACTGTCCCACGCTGGGTGCAGTGGGTATAAAGAGGAACTGTGCCCAATCTAGATAATATAGAAGTCTTAGTAGATGCATAAAAGTCAGAAGTTATTCAGAGTCAAGGTTGCTTCTATAACTGCCCCACCCTCTATCAGTGTTTACATAGAATTGAGATCTCATTAAAATGAACCTTGGCTTAAGAGCAAGTAAATAGATTAAGTTGTGAGCAAGTTCCCAATCTAGCTAAGCTTGTCATCCAACATGTGTGCATATTTCTCTCTTCCTTCCACCATAAAATTCTCTTTAGAACTTCATTTATATTTGTTGGTTTTTGTTGTTGTTTTAATTTTATTATAACACTGTGAGATATACAATTACAAAGCTGTTCATGATTTGTATTCAGTTATACAGTGTTCCAACACCCATCTCTCCACCAGTGCACATTCCCACTACCAATGGCCCCAGATTCACTCCCCCTACCCCAGCCTACTTCTACAGCAGACACTTTTCCTCTTCTCTCTCTTTTTCCTTTACATAGTGTGGCATGCGATACATACATTTAGGGGTTATCATGTATAATCCTTTGCCTATGTTCAATGCTCAGTTCTAGTCTGGCATCAACATTTCCAAAAAATTATTAGAACACTGGTCCCTTCTTGATCTTACTTAACCTCTGATTACCACACACTTGTGGTATATTCCAACCACTGACAATTCCTGCTGGTCCATGTTTTGTCTGGCCTTGGATATAATAGTATAGTATCATACTATTTTTTATATCTTGCAAATGAATACTGTATGACTATTTGTTTTGATTGAAAACGTTTCATAAAGTTTTTTCACAACTGTTTTGGCTCATCTTTTTTTTTAGTTCTAATGTTTATATTTATACAACATTTAATACAAAAGTTCCTATTCCAAGAACTTGTTCATAATCTTGGCACTGTCTAAAAAACACCCTTTGACTAGGTTATTTCCTTCTTAATGAACCCACACAGATTATCATAGTATTTTACCCAGAAACTGGCCTGTATACTGTGATAGTGATGCCTCTCTCTCATGGCATGATTTATGAAGAAATCTAATCATTTTATAAAGGTATTTATGGGATCATTTCTCACTAAGTGCAAATCTCATCTGGGAAGACTTTAAGGTATTTTTATGATAAGGTATTTTTTTCACAGGTTCAGTATGACTTTGTTGCTTAGGACCTACACTGCTGCCTACACACTGAAAAAAAGACCACTTATTATGAGACAATAATCCTAAAGAATGTTTGCTGCAGATGGAGGTGAATGGTGAATGGAAGATGAACACATTTGTTTGTTTGGTGTTATACCTGGCACAAAATGCTCAGAGGATATTCCCAGCTTGATGCTTGGGGGGTTACTCCCAGTGACGTTCAGCCTCCATGCAAAACACTCTCTCCAGCCAGTTGAGCAATTGAACATATTTTTAAAATTTTTTAAATTATACCACCGTGAGATATACAGTTACAAAAGTCTTCATATTTGGGTTTCAGTCATACAATATTCCAATGCCCATCCCTCCACCAGTGCCCATTTCCCTCCACCAATTTATTTTTGCAGGCTATAAAAAAATGATACCAATATCCAAGGCCAGACAAAACATGGATCAGGAGGTTTTGTCAGTGGGTATAACCTACTGCAAAGGTGTGTGAGTCAGAGCTTAGGCAATACTGATAAAGGAACGATGTAATAATAATTATTGTAAATGATAATACCAGTGTAGAACTGAGCATTGAAAGTAGGTAAAGAGAGAGAGAGAAAAAAAGAGAGAGAGAAGTGAACAGATTTTTTAATGTTTAATTTTTTATTTGTTTTGCTTTTTTGGGTCACACCTGGAAATTCTCAGGTGTTACCCCTGGCTCTGCACTCAGGAATTACTCCTGGCGGTGCTCAGAGGACCATATGGGATGCCGGGATCGAACCCAGGTCAGTCGTGTACAAGGCAAACACCCTACCTGCTGTGCTATAGCTCTGGCCCTGTGAACAGATTTTTTAAATGTTAATACATATCACAATTAGGACAGTTCCTGACACACAATATTGCCATAAATGCACTAGAATTTTTTAAATAAAAATATGGGGACAGACAAATACAAGGGTTAAGTTGCTTGTCTTGCACACAGCCAGTTGGATCTCCAGCAGTGCCAGGACTGATCCCTGTGCACACCTGAGTGTCATCTAAAAATGAAGGGAAGGAAAGAAAAAAATAGAGAAAGAGAGAGACAGAAAGAGGGAAAGAGCTTGCCCAATAGAATACTTTTCTTAAATAAATGTCAAATATATCAGTTTAATTTTCCTTCCTACTATATCAGAAGTCATCTTTTCGTTCACCTAGAATGTAAAAAGAAAAGTAAGCAAGCCAATCAAATACAGAATAACAGAAAACCCTTCCCTAAATCCCTGAAAACCTGGGATATAATAATGACAAGAGCTCTGGATTGCTAGGTTGATTTCCAGTCTCTAGAGTAGGGTGGATGCCTAACAATTTATATGTCAGTAACAGCATTATCAATTTAGACTGCTTATTTTACTTGACTCCTATGACACAGCTCAGTTTGTAAGAATATATGCTGTTAATTTTATTCATTCATTCACTTTTTTTTTTGCTTTTTTGGGTCACACTTGGCGATGCTCAGGGGTTACTCCTGGCTCTTTGCTCAGGAATTACTCCTGGAGGTGCTCGGAGGACCATATGGGATGCCGAGGATCGAACCCAGGTCAGCCACATGCAAGGCAAATGCCCTACCTGCTGTGCTATAGTTCCGGCCCTATTCATTCATTCTTATTTCATAAAGCCTACAGCACTCCCAGGACAAAACGGCAGGATCTTGTATGTTTACAAAAGGCTATCCTTTATGAAAAATAGACAATTTTTGTTCTATACTCAATACCTGACCGAAATGCAATGTAAAAGATCAGTTGGTAATGAAAGGACTTTTCATGCTACTTTCCTTGAATTTCTGACAGAATTTCTAATAGTCTCAAGAAGGTGGTAAAATCTGGACTGTGGATTGTGAAAAGAGCTCAGAAATAACCAGCGTGAATTCCTTCATATTGTGAAGAAGTCCTCAGCCCCAAACACCAGAAGCAGTTCTGGCAAGGCAAAGATTTCTCTAACAACATAAATAAGGATTGCTCTGTTTGAGTCTTTAAGCTATGACTGTTGCTTACCAAAAGGAATGAGGGCAATAGGAAAGAGAAAAGAAAGAGAAAGCGAACTGAGGTGGTACAGACTAAGCTAGATCAGAATTTCCCGTACATCTCTCTTATGTTGTTCAAGTGTTTACTCATGACCTGAAGGGAACCCTTTTGGAAACAAAAGAATTAGTTGTAGGAGATGGAAAGTATATTCCATCTACCATCCTAACCAATCTAACATTTTTAATGCTTTCCTCTTGGGTGTGGGTTCAATTATGTGTTAATAATTACAGAAGATATTAATTTCCTCTGAAATACAAAGTATTCATTTAGACAAGGCTGTGTATGGCATGTGACAAAGCTGTAAAAAAGATAAGAAAAACTTCTCAATGTAGACATGATTCTGATAAATTATCTCAACTTCCTTTCAATAATCTTAAAGATTAGCAGAGTTCCTTTTTACACAAAACTAAAATTCATACAAGCAGAATAAGAAATCTAGCCATGTACCCTCCTTTCCGTACTCCTCCCCATGTTTCTGTGCTAAAGTGAGCATGCCTCAGGACCAGAGGGAACTGAACTCACCTACTTAACTTTGTGCTGAAAGGATGAGTTCTCCCACAAGAAATAGGAGAATATTTTATCTAATAGTATGTTGGGGATATTAACCCTCGGAATTTTGGAGTGGAAAAAGAACAGGAGCAAAACTAAAATGATAGCAGCATTATCAGCATATCATTATCTGAACTGAAAGTACGCGGCCCAAAAGCAAAGGAAAGAGGAACCCCTCCTGCGGCTGGAGCTATGGTACAGTAGAGAGGGTGTTTGCTTTGCTCACAGCCAGCCTGGGTTTGATCTCTGGCATCCCATTTGGTCCCCAAGCACAATTCCTGAGTACAGAGCCAGGAGTAATCCCTGAGCATTGCCAGGTGTCACCCAAAAAGACAAAAAGAAGAGGAAACCCTCCTACCTTTGTGCCTTCTTAGGTGGCAGAATGATAGAAACAGATAATGAAAAGAGATGATCCCAGAGAAATCAGCATTTAAAGGATCCAGTGTTTGAAACCATCTCAGCCTTAGTAGGTGCTCATGAGGCACTTGATTCTGAAATATGAGTTAAAGACACAAAATTGGAGATGTATTCATATCAGCAGACTGCATTGTCTAAACTTAATTGTGGAGGTGATTTCCAGCTTTCCTTTCCCTTTGTCTAGAACTTCCTCAAGAGCACAAGGACTAATCTCACCCACCTCTTGCTTTATAGTTAAAAGTTTGGAAGATTTGAGCTATAATTTACCTTTAGCAAATATTTAATATGCAAAGATTAATTCCCTGTTTTTTTTTCCTTTTTTTGTGGTCACACCCAGCAATGCTCAGGGGTTACTCCTGGCTCTGCACTCTGGAATTACTCCCTGGCGGTGCTCGGGGGGACCGTATGGGATGCCAGGGATCGAACCCCGGCCCCATGCAAGGCAATGCTCTACCGGCTGCGCTCAGGCCCCTAATTCCGTTTATAAATAGAAAGTGTCAAAAAGCACTCAACCACTCACTTTTATTAACATTATACTTTTTTAAATTGAATCGCCATGAAAACAGAATTACAAAGCTGTTCATGGTTGACTTCAGTCGACAGTCTTGAAACACTCATCTTCCACCAGGCATATTTCCCAACAACAGTTCCCCAGTTTCCCTCCGCCACCTTCCCCCACACCGCCTAATGGCGGCACTTTCCTTCTTGTCCCTGTCTTTGCACTACAGTACTGAAATGTTATCATGTTTTCTTTACCAACTTTTCAGCACACATTATCCAGAGTGATTATTTCCAATCACATTATTATTTAACACTGGATACCCCTCGAAAAGGAGAAAGTATTAAGCACACAGTTTTGTTTTTAGAAGAGTATTTTTTGTTTCAAATATGCCCAGGTTCAGAAACCTAGTAAATGACAACTGGAACTCAACCTATATATGTTTCTGATACAAAATTTAAGTTCCAGAGACCAGAGAGATAGTACAGTGGATAAGGCATTTGTCTTGCATACAGCTGACCCAAGTGTGGTCCCACACACCATATTCGATTCCCTGAATATTGTCATGAGTGATCCCTGAGCACACTGACTGAGTCTTGAAATCCAAAAAGCAAAAATGAATGAAGGGGACTGGGGAGATATCACAGCAGCAGGTACAGCTCTTGCCTTGCATGTAGCTGATCCAGGTTCAATCCCTGGCACTCTACATAGTTTCCCAACCCTTCCAGCAGTGATACCTGAGCACAGAGCCAGTAATAAGCCACGAGCACTGCTGATTGTGATCCAAAAGTAAAAAAAAAGAGGCCCCTTTTGACTATCTCATAAATTTTTAATATCACCAAATACCAAATACTTTTGGCATCTCCAGATACTTTGGTATCACTAAATAGGTTTTGCTCATTACATGTAGTCAGTGTTTATGTTCATTTGGGTTTATTTGTCCACAGAGTTATTCTTATTAATATACCATAAAACAATTTAATAGATCACAAATACTTTTACAATGGAAAATATTAGAAGCAATTACATAGACAACATCTGTGGTTCCTCACTTGATCACCTGACATCCCGTTATTCGTCAATTTGCTCGAGCAGCGCAGGTAACATTTCCATTAGACCCTATCATGTGCCAGAGTAGCCCAATGGCATCTGGTTGCTTCAGGAATGCAAAGAGCCTCAAATCGTTCGTTCAGGGTCTTGATGAAGAAATCTGACTGTCTTGTAGGTGGGCGGCTGTTGCAGGACTCCCAAGGGCCGCTGCATCTGCTCTGGATTGCCTCCCGCAAATCACTCCGTAGATAAGGGGGTAGTCTAAATGTGGCAGTTTATCCGACCATGTATGCTGTACTAGCTGGTATAAATATTCTCCCATGCTATCACAATCATCGTGGGACTAGCTAGATCTTACCAGCATATTAGCCTGGCCACGTAGGACACCTAAGTAATTAGACCAGAGAGAAATGCTGTTTGCTTCCAAACAAACAAGCATGGCTCCCTGATAAAATATAAAACTACAATGAAGTAGAGGAGACTTGTGAAGGCTTGGAGAAATATTTAACTGGCATTGGTGTTGATCTTTGGTACAGTGACATGCCATCTCAGAAACCCCCTTCTCTACATTTCAAAGGCATTCCCGGCTCAAAACATTAGCACAGTAAAGGCCCTAGGTGAGATGCAGGGAGGGATTACCTGAGGGCATTGGACCCTCCCTGCTTTCCATAACAATGGGAGGAAGGTCTGAGTTGCGGGGGGGGGTAATAAACTAGCCGGTTCCCGCTCTCCCGGGCTTCTTCCCGGTGGGATCTCGCCTTGTGAGCGTTTTATTCCCCTTGGAAGTTTTACACGTGGTGGTCGCCATCTTGGCCTACACGTGGCTGGGGTTCTAGCCTGGAATCCTAAGCATCGGGTTTTTCCTTTTGCTGATTTGTATGCCTGAACCTGTGATAAGTAAAGCCTTTTAAAATTGTATCGGATTCCTGAGTGTTCATCCATTCCTCGCCGGCTTCGGAGGTAGAAGGGAACTTCGCTTCCCGGCACTGTCAGGGACCCCGGCGGAGCGCCCTGACAGGCGGCCACGTGATCCTTTGACTTCCCGTGGGATCCAGTCGGTAATGGCTCTAGTCCAGCGGTCGTCTCCAAATCGCATTACATGTCCAGCCCATCTGATTTTCAATGCCTTGGCAAACTAGACAGTGTTCCTGACTCTGGAACAGTGATGGAGGTCAGAACCCCAGATTCCTTCTCTCACTTGAGTGAGGTGTGATATTCCAAGCATAGCTCTTTCGATTCCTCCTTGAGAGACCCGAATAGCGTTCTCATCCTGCTTTCGTAGGACCCAGATCTCTGAGGCGTATGTTAATGCAGGGAGAATGGTGGAGTCAAAGAGATGTGCCCGAAGCTGGAGGTTCTTTGTCTTTTTTAGTTATTTCTTCTATGCTTTTGAAGGCAATCCATGCCTCTCTCTCTTCCTCCTGCGCAGCTCAGGTTTTAGGTTGTTCATCATGCTGACTTCTCGACCTAGGTACACATAACTGCTGCATTCAGAGATGTTTGTTCCATTGAGAGTGAATGAGGCCTCTGGAACTAGTTCATTTCTCATGAACATAGTTTTGTTGAGATTCAGCTGTAGACCTATCTTTCCACATTCTCGGTCAAAGTCAGTCAGCATTTGTGCCATTTGGCTAATGTTTGGTGTTATTAGAATAATGTCATCAGCGAAGCATAGGTGGTGCAGTTGCTGGCCGTCTATCTTCACTCCCATTCCTTCTCATTCTGTCGCATGATGTTCTCGAGGTTGGCGCTGAAGAGTTTTGGTGAAGTGGTATCACCCTGCTGAACCCCTCTTTTGACATCAATGATGACTTCCTTGTAGAATGGTGAGATCCTGGTGGTGAATCCGTAACAGAGCTCACAACGAAGGATCTTGATGTATTGGGTTTGAATGCCCTGTTTGTCTAGGGCTTCGATGACCACTTCGGTCTCAACAGAATCAAAGGCTTTCTTTAAATCAATGAACATGAGACAGAGCGGCATCTTGAACTCCCTACAAACCTCAATGAGCTTGGTTACCATGTGGATATGGCCGATTGTGCTGAATCCTTTTTGGAAGCCAGCTTGCTTGCATGGTTGTCGTGTAATGTTCTGCCAATCCTGTTCATGATGACTCGAGTGAACAGCTTGTAGATGATGGACAACAGGTAGATGGGGGGATAGTTGCCAATGTTGTGAATGTCTCCCTTCTTGAACAGTAGAACTGTCCTGCTGGTTTTCCATTGGGAGGGTACCTTGCATTCAGACAGGTAGCGTGTGAAGAGCCGAGTCAGTGTATTGATGAGTACTGATGGCAGATTCTTCAGGTGTTCGGGTCTGACTTTGTCTGGGCATGGTGCTGTTCCTTTTTTTACCGACAAAATGGCATATCAGATTTCAGAAGGGAGAACATTGGGAATGACATATTCATCTTGCAGAATTTGGTATGTGGTTCTTACATGTCACAGTTATACACAGAAATACACACATCCCTATCTGACTTGCCAAGAACACTATGACAATATCTAGAATGTTTGGTTGGCTTAGAAAGAGCTTGGTACTTAGTGATAGAATCCAGGTATACTATAATCTCCCTTCAGTATATAGCACAACCCTCTCTAGCCCTTCCATTCCAACAAAGAATTATCTGACCCAAAATAACAATAGAAAACCCTCCGTAGTGATAACTATGCCTATGAAAACTTTTGTTTTTGTTTTGCATAAAGATTATATTATAGATTTTAATATTCTACATATTTTATTTTAGCTTGTTGTTAACACAACAATATGAAAAATACACTAGTCAGATATTCTATTAAGATATGCATAATCTCCTTCCCCAGAACTGAAGACAAAAATGTTGACAAATGGTATCACTGTCTTGTATCACTGTCCTCCCGTTCGTCATCGACTTGCTTGAGTGGGCACCAGTAACATCTCCATATGACCTGTCTCATGCAAGTAGAGCCCAAGGCCACCTGCTTGCTCCAGGAACATAAAGAGCCTCAAACCATTCCATCAGGTCATGGGAATGAGGTCTATAATTGTTACTGGTATATGGCATATCAAATACGACACGGGTAGCTTGCCAGGCTCTGCCGTGCAGGTAGAATACTCTTGTAGTCATCTCTAAATCCAGCATTTATTGATGAACCAAGCGGCTGCATAGGGCTGCGGGAGCCGGGCTGTGATAGGCTGGTCTGCTGGGTGGAGTTCTGACGAGGGGAAGTCCGGATGTGGAAAATGGAGGTCCTCGTGGAGTGGGAGGTCGTCTGGCTTGTTGTGAGGCTCTGCTGGGGTGGCAGGCCACCGCTAGAACCTGCCATCCCTCCCGGGCGCCTCATGAGCAACTGGGCACAGTGAGAGCCAGTAGCAGCTCTGCCCCATGACCAAATAATGTAGCTTCCTTCATTTCATCTGATCATTTTAGTACTGACTTAACTTGTATAACTTGTCTTCCCATTGTTCATCGATTTGCTTGAGCAGGCACCAGTAACATCTCCATACGTCCTGTCACATTCTAGTGTAGCCCAAGGATATCTGCTCACTAGGAACATGAAGAACCTCAAACTATTCCTTCAAGTCATGGGAATAAGGTCTATAACTTACTGGTTTATTGCATGTCAAATATGACACAGGTAGCTTGCCAGTCTCTTCTGTG
The DNA here is from genome assembly GCA_021461705.1 of Cryptotis parvus. Taxonomy (NCBI): domain Eukaryota; kingdom Metazoa; phylum Chordata; class Mammalia; order Eulipotyphla; family Soricidae; genus Cryptotis; species Cryptotis parvus. The sequence continues at coordinate 96,950 of JAJIBD010003596.1, forward strand.
TGGGTAGGATACTCTTATAGTAGTTTCTCATCTCGCACATTGATTGATGTGTATTTAGTGTCCTTCTATGTGTCTCAAAGAACAGGGTTTTTTTTCCTATTGTGTCTATTGTCACCAGATGATCTCATGTTTATATACCCTGCCTTGAAATTAGGTTATTGCACCTCTATCAATGTGCATATACAGCAGTCCTCTCAGGTATTAGCTTATTTCTAAAATATAGCCAATTATACACCATCACTTTCACAATAAGTTTTTATCTTGTTTTTCTATTTATTGATGGAGTCAAAATAATTTGATACTGTAAGTCAGTACTTCACCATCCCAGAAGAGTCTCAGAAGAAGCCAGAGGAACCCCACACCATGAGAGCCACCATTTTTAACATTCGGACTCCACAGCTCATCAGAGCTCCACCCAGCAGAAGAGCTGGGAAAGATCGGTTTTTTCTGCTGGGTGGACCTCTAACAAGCTGTGGAGTCCAGATGTTGAAAATGGTGGCCCTCATGGTGTGGGGGTTCCTCTGGTTTCTTGTGAGGCTCTGCTGGGATGGCGGGCCAGGGCTAGTACCCACCACCCTCCTGGGTGCCTCATGATCAGCTGAGCACAGGGAGAGCTGGTAGCAGCTCTACCCTTGTAACTGAGTCTCTGGATCAGGCATACCTGGGTTTGAAATAGATGACTTTAGGTTGGGACTCTGATGAGCAGGGCTTGTGATCAGCTCTTCTGCTGGGTGGAGCTATGACGAGCTGTGGAGTCCAAATGTTAAAAATGGTGGCTCTTATGGTGTGGGGTTCCTCTGGCTTCTTCTGAGACTCTGCTGGGATGGTGAAGTACTGACTTACAGTATCAAATTATTTTGACTCCATCAATAAATAGAAAAACAAGATAAAACATTGTGAAAGTGACGGTGTACAATTGACTATATTTTAGAAACAATCTAATACCTGAGAGGACTGCTGTATATGCACATTGATAGAGGTGCAATAACCTAATTTCAAGGCAGGGTATATAAACATGAGATCGAATAGGAAAAAACCCTGTTCTTTGAGACACATAGAAAGACACTAAATACACTAAATACACACAAGGTTCATTTGTCCTCTTTAATTCTTTAGTTCCCATTGTTTCCATGTAAGGATATAATACAACCTGTAGAACATCTGCTGGTACATGGAACAATGGGATACAAATACAACTGGTCGTCCCAACAGTGGAATGACATAAGGAAAGGATACTTTGATGATATGCTCTGTGAACTCATTTGAAAAATTGGTTATGTTGCTCACAATCTGCTGACTTGTTCCACTCTGACTTTCCTGCTAAAATAATGATCATGGTCTTTGTAAAGTCCCTAATCAAGAATTAGGGACAGAACAGAGTTGCAGGCCTATGTAAGTTCTAACTTATATAACTGCTTCCCATTTCTGACAGCATTGCAACTAAAACTTTTCTTTTAAGTAATTTAGAACTCTACCCAAGAGAAAAGTCGATCTCAAGCCCTGCTCATCAGAGTCCCACCCTACAGCGAAGACTATGTTAAGCTCAGGTATGCCTGATCCGGAGACTCAGAAACACAGGGAAGAGCTGCTACTGACTCCCTGTGCTCAGCTGATCATGAGGTGCCCGGGAGGGAAGGCAAGTTCTAGCCCTGGCCTGCCATCCCAATAGAGCCTCACAAGAAGCCAGAGGAAACCCCCACATCATGAGGGCAGTCATTTTTAACATCTGGACTCCACAGCTCATCAGAGCTCCATCCAAGAGAAAAGGTGACCTCTCCTCATTGTGCATGGCCAGTTTGTGACTGCAAGGTTTATCAGTAAATGCACGAACTGAAAGCCTATACCGAGAGTATACCACCCACACGGCAGAACCTGGCAAGCTACCTGTGTCATATTTGATATGCCAAAAACCAGTAACAATTATAGACCTCATTTCCATGACCTGAAGGAATGGTCTGAGGCTCTTCATGTTCCTGGAGCGAGGAGATGCCTTTAGGCTACACTAGCATGCAACAGGACATATGAAGATGCTACTGATGCCTGCTCGAGCAAATCAATGAAGAATGGGAAGACAAGTGATACAAGTGAATTTAGAGAAACAATTATTTCCCGTCTTATATAAATGAGTTCTTAACTTGAACATAAAAAGTAGAAAGTCGGGGCCAGAATGATAGTTCAGCAGGTAGGGTAGGTGTTTGCCTAGTGCACAGCGAACCTGGGTTTGATCCTTAACATCCCATATGGCCCCACATGCACTGCCAGGAGTAAACCCTGATCATAGCCAGATGTGACCCAAAAAGCAAAATAAAAAAAAGTGGAAAGTCACCAGCTCAGAGAAATAGTACATGGGTAAGGCACTAACCTTGCTTGTTGACAATTCCAGTTTGATCTCTAGCACCACATATGGTTTCTGGAGCACTGCAAGGAGAAACTCATGAACACAGAGAAAGATATAGTCCCTTAGATTGATGAATGTGGCTCAAAAAACAAATTCACATTGAAAGTCATATTCAAACAGAAGAAAAAAAATCCCAACATCCCTTCAGATATATATATTTCAAAGGGGAGAAAATTAAAATATTTATTACACTCCAAAATTCTTTTATGAAAAACACAAATATAATTTCAAAGTTTAGTTTTCTCTTAAGTGTGCTGAGAAAACTTTTCTTTGTACTGTATTTTGTTTTTAATCACTTAGTGAGAAGAAAATCCATACTCAATCCAAAGACACAATCACGATCACGATCCTCCCGTTGATCATCTATTTGCTAGAGCGGGCACCAGTAATATTTCCATATGTCCTGTCTCATGCCAGTAGAGCTAGGGGCATCGGCTTGCTACAGGAACATAAAGAGCCTCAAACCATTATATTAGGTCATGGGAATGACCCAATATAATTGTTACTGGAATTTGGCATATCAAATACAACACGAGAAGCTTGCCAGGCTTGCCGAGCGGGAGGCAAACTCTTTTAAACACCTCCAAATAAAGCATTTATTGATGAGAGTCTCTGGACCAGCATACCTGGGCGGATTGAGGAAAAAGCTGCTGCAGGGTGGGTGAGGGGGTGTTCTGGCTTGTGAGGCTCTGCCGAGGTGGTGGGCCAGGGCTAGAACCCGCCATGCCTCCCGATTGCCTCATGAACGGCTGTGCACAGGGAGAGCAAGGAACAGCTCTGCCCCATGTCTGAGAGTCTCTGGACCAGCATACCTGGGCCGGATTGAGGAAAAAGCTGCTGCAGGGTGGGTGTCAATGATCTGGGCTGTGATGGGCTGGTCTGCTGGGTGGAGTTCTGACGAGAGGGAAGTCCAAATGTGGAAAATGGCGGCACCCCTGGAGTGAGGGGGGTGTTCTGGCTTGTTGTGAGGCTCTGCCGAGTGGTGGGCCAGGGCCAGAACCCTCCATGCCTCCCGACTGCCTCATGAACAGCTGTGCACAGGGAGAGGAAGGAACAGCTCTGTCCGATGTCTGAGAGACAATGCCCAAATAATTCATTTGACTTTTCTTGTGGGAAGTGGAGCTGACCCAGAGAAAGTTGAAACAGCTTCTGCTTCCGATGGCATTGTAATCCATTGTTGGATAAAAGACAGATATATATATATATCTCTGCAATACAAAGATATGTGTAACATTGAGAGAAACAGGCATAAAATGGCATAAACATTTCTAGAAAATAGAAAAACTTTCCCCTTGGGTAAGCATGGAATATATCATTTAGAAATTAGAACATAAGCTTGGCTTTACAGGAAGCTTGCAGTTATGATAGGTAAAAGATGAGTAAATTGGTTCCTCACAAGTGGAGATAGCAATTTTGAGAGTACCATAATAAAATCATGACGATACAAAAACCTATTTGTCAGGATCCATATGGAATCTAGAACAATCCAGGAAGGCAGCAGAGATGGCCTATAGAAAGCTTTGAAAGTTAGTTAACAAATATGTAAGTACTGGAGATGTTTTGCATGGGACACAATATCAGAGTTGTATTGTCAAAGTTTATTAGGAATAAATGCACTAGGCTTATTAGGAATAAGTACATTTTTGGTTGAAATGGAAAAAAAAGGAGGAAGCATAAAGACAAAGAGTTCATACAGTTAATTGAAATCATTTAGAAGGAAACTAGTGAAACAAACTTTTCATAGACATTACATGAGGAAATAAATCAGAATGAAAGATTATTGACAGACTAGAGAAATTCAAAGTCTAGGGGCTTCCCAATGCATATCAGGAACATAAATTAACAAGTGATAAGAAAAAATGATTTTTTAATAGTAAGGTAAATAAGCAGTAAATTGGGGTGTAGAAATAGTCAAAGAAAAACTGAAAAGCCTTATCATTTCTCATAGTTAACTCCTAGAAGATTTTTCCTTTCTCTACTTCTTCCTTCATAAATTTCACTCCAATCTAATCCTAATAAGCTCATTCTTTTTAGGAAATAAAGCCTAAGTGATATGTCTGAGGTTAGATTCCTTCCTTCCCAAGGGAGACAAATAGTTAATGTGGATATCAGCTCCAATTTGATCCTTCCAAAAGGTGCAATTTACAAACTGAACAACCCATTGTAGTCCTGAAATTAGGCAAATTCAGAATAGAAAAACAACTATAATACCCTTTGGACACTTCCATGTCATAGTATTAGTTTGTCGCTGATGGCGGCTAAACTCCTTCCTCTTGTATAGATATGGATTGGTTCCTACTAGGACTAAAACACACATAAAATTTTTTCTTAAGAAGTAAGGACTTTATGCAATCATATTTAATTTTATTATTTGATTAAAATGTATTCTATGCAATTTCTAATAGTTATTTTATATTCGATAGTAAAATTAATATCATCTTGAAAATGTATTTTAAAGTTATACTTATTTCTATCATTTATTTTTCCAGTTAAAATGGTTCAACGTTTTTATTATTATGTGGATTGATAGTGTAATTCTCACCAGAAAGCATTCATGTCATACATCTCCAATAGTCTCTCAGGGATTGTTACAGAAAATTTGTTCATTGCATAAATAAAACTATTTAGTTCATTTACAAAGAAATATTTATCCAGGTCCTACTATGTACCAAACACAACACCATATGCTTTTTTTTTTTTTTGCTTTTTGGGTCACACCCGGCAATGCTCAGGGGTTTCTCTTGGCTCTGCACTCAGGAATTACCCCTGGCGGTGCTCAGGGGGACCATATGGGATGCCGGGGATCGAACCCCATGCATGGGCCAACATGGGCCGGCTGCGTGCAAGGCAAACGCCCTACCGGCTGGGCTATTGCTCCCGTGCCATATACTTATTAAGAAGCAAAAGCAAAGATTGTTAAGACAGCTTACTTCCTAATACTATTCCATATACTTAACAAGAAGCAAAGACTATTAAGACTGTCTACCTCCTTTTAAACCTAAGAAGGTTTAAAAGATAGTATATAGGGCCAGAGTGATAGTACAGCAGGTAGGGTGCTTGCCTTGTATGTGGCCAACACTTCAAAAATCCTCCCACCCCATACAGTCCCCCTTCCCAGACATTACCAAGAGTGAAAACTGAGCACAGAGGCCTGATCATCACAGAGTATAATCCAAAGATAATTAAATAAATAAACAAATAAATCACCTGTATCACCTGTCTTCCTGTTGTTCATCGATTTGCTCGAGTGGGCACCAGGAACATCTCCATACGTCCTGTCATGTGCTGGTGTAGCCCAAGGGCATCTGCTTGCTCCAGGAACATGAAGAGCCTCAGACCATTCGTTTACATCATGGGAATGAGGTCTATAATTGTTACTGGTTTTTGGAATATCAAATACAACACGGGTAGCTTGGCAGGCTCTGCCGTGCAGGTGGTATGCACAATAATATTGAGAGATTGATATCTCTCAATAATAAAATTAAAAAAAAATGAAGTCTTCCACTAACTAGGCCACTCTTTTAGTCTAACTCAGACATGGTTTCCAGGACATCGGCTGCCTGATGATTGCTGTTCACGCTGTCCCTCAGACAGTCTCCGGCCCTCTCTCTATGTGAGAGCCTCGCCCAAGTAGGAAGAGCTGTGGTCTAGATACCCACCAGACAATAATGCCTGATAAATATTTCTTCTTGGTAAACCTTCAATAAAGTTATTAACTTTAAAATTTCTCTTTTAAGATATTCAAATAGAAATTTAGGCAAAAATATTGGTATAAAATCTTAAGTAATGTTTAATTCCATTTAGTAATTATCAGAATTTTTATTTAGCTGTCATTATAGTAGTTCTAAACATTGTATTTTTAAGACTAATGTTATTTTTCCCTTGCCAGAAAGCAAGTAGATGATGCAGACACAGATACTAGAGGGAAAAGAAGATCCTGACATTATAAATAAATAAATAAATGAATAAATGGATCACTTGTATCCGTTGTATCACTTGTGTTCCTGCTGTTCATCATTTTGCTTGAGCGGGCACCAGTAATATCTCCACTTGTCCCTGTTACGTGCTAGTGTAGCCCTAGGGCATCTGCTCACTACAGGAACACAAAGAGCCTCAAATCATTTGGTCAGGGCATGGGAATGAGGTTCATCAATCTTACTGTACTTGGCAAATTGAATACAACAAGGGTAGCTTGCCAGGCTCTGCTGTGCGGGTGGGATACTCTTGGCAGTAGGTTGGCTCACAGTTCATTCATTTACTGATGAACCATGCACTACAGAGAGAACTGGTAGCAGCTCTACCCTGTATATCTGTGTCTCTGATTGGAGCATACCTGGGCTTGAAATAGGCTTCGCTGTAGGGTGGGACTCTGAGGAGCAGGGCTTGAGATTGGCTTTTCTCTTGGGTGGAGCTCTGACAAGCCGGGAGTCTGAATGTTGAAAATGGCTGCCATCATGGTGTGGGGGTTCCTCTGGCTTCTTCTGAGGCTCTATTGGGATGGTGGGCCAGAACTCGCACTCTCCTGGACACCTATTAAAAGTTAACTCAAAATAAATCTTCCTATCACTTATCACCTGTCTTCCCGTTATTCATCGATTTGCTTGAGTGGACACCAGTAAAATCTCCATATGTCCTATCACATGTTAGTGTAGCCCAAGGGCAACTGCTCATTCCAGGAACATGAAAAGCCTCAAACCATTCCTTCAGGTCATGAGAATGAGGTCTATAATTGTTACTGGTTTCTACGTTTCAAATATCACACAAGTAGCTTGCCAGGCTCTGCCGTGCAGGTGGGATACTCTCAGTAGTAGCCTCTCATCTCATGCATGTATTGATGAGCCTATATCTTCTTATAATAACTCAGAATTGAGGGGCCACAGTGATATTACTGTGGACAGGGCATTTCTTTTTTACAAAGGGCCACCCTGGGTTTGATCCCAGGCATACCATATGGTACCCAAAACCCAGCCAGGAGTGATTCCTGAGTGCAGAGCCAGGAGTAAACCTTAAGCACAATAGTGTGTGCTCCTCTCCCAAAGAATTCAGAATTGAGGTAGACAGGCAATTAATAAACCTAAAGTTTAAATTCAACTTTTGTTAATAACAACCTAAGTGTTACAATAAAGATCACATTTCTCTAATTAAGCTATGAAAAGAAGTTTTGCCTAAATACTTTCATGGTATAAGGAAACAACAAGTGGAAGAGGTGGAGTTCAAAAGGAAAAAAAGAAACTGCACTGGTGGATTCAAAGTGTCATGTCTACCTAGAAAACTTATTAGTCTCTTTAGAAAAATGCTAAAAAATAAATGAATGAATAAATAAATAAATAAATAAATAAAAGCCAGTGCATGGATGGTCCAAGCAATTAGTTTTGTTCAGTGACAGATCTGCAAAATAAGAATTTCTAACCCCTGTCACAAATCTCTACTACAGGTTTATGAATCACAGTACAGATCTAGTACTGAGTACCATGTATTTCCTCACTGTACTGCTTTTTATGAATTTTGAAATTAGCAAAAAGATTTTAAAGAAATCTAAATGCACTCCTCCATTGAACCACTTTAAGAGAATTTTTTGATACTAATTCAAATAATTAAACACATTCACACAATGTATTCATTTAAGTGAATGGTGCCCATAGAAAACCCAAGACTAGATGTGATTTTTCAGACATGCATCAAATCATTTCAGAAATCGTACTACAAGGCCAGAGAGATAGTACAGCAGTAGGGCACTTGCCTTGCACATAGTGGACCCAGGTTCAAACTCCAATATTCCATACAATGCCCTGAGAACCACCAAGAATTACTCCTGAGTGCAGAGCCAGGAGTAGAGATTCACTCTAAGCATTGTTGGGCATGCCCACCAACACACATACAAAAGGAAAAATATGTTACCACATAGTTTGATTATGCCAAACTTCTTTGAAATATCTCTCCTGCAATAGGCAGATCAGATTATGAGTCACAAATGAAATTTCATCTTATTTCTTACTTGTATCACTTGTCTTCCTGTTGACCATCGATTTGCTTGAGCAGGCACCAGTAACATCTCCACATGTCCTGTCACATACTGATATAGCCCAAGGGGTATAAGCTCACTCCAGGAACATAAAGAGCATCAGACCATTCTATCAGATCATGGGAATGGGGTCTATAATTGTTACTGGTATTTGGCATATCAAATATGACATGGGTAGATTGCCAGGCATGCTTATTTCTTGCACTTAAGATATAAAATTTGATCTAACTATATATTTTACTTTTGTTAAGCTACAGATAAACGTGCTATTTCAATATGGACTTTCCTTCAAAAACCAGAAATTGAGCTCCCATTTGACTCAGCAATACCACTCCTGGGAATATACTCTGGGGGCCCAAGAACACACAGTAGAAACACATTCTGTATTCATAGCACTATTCACAACAGCCAGAATATGGAAACAACCTGAGTGTCCCAGAAAAGGTGTCTGGATAAAGATACTATAGTATGTAACACAATAGAATACTATGCAGCTATTAGGAAAAAACAAAGTTATGAAATTTGCCTATAAATGGATGGACATGGAGAGTATCATGTTGAGTGAAATCAGCCAGAGGGAAAAGGACAGATATAGAATAACTGTATTCATCAGTGGGTTAAAAAAAAAACAATAGTATGATACCAATATCCAAGGCCAGGCAAATAATGGACCAGGAGGACTTTTCAGTGGTTGGAATCTACCATAAATGTGTGGGATGCAGAGGTTAGGTAAGACAAAGAAGGGACTAGAGTGCTAATAATTGTTGGAAATTGTAATGCTAACCTACTGAGCATTGAATGTAGGGAAAGGGATATACATGATAACCCCTAAATGTATATATTGCAAACTGCAATGTTCAAGAGAAGGAAGTGATGATAGATAGATAGAAAGATGATAGATAGATAGATAGATAGATAGATAGATAGATAGATAGATAGATAGATAGATAGATAGATAGATAGATAGATAGATAGATGATAGATAGATAGATAGATAGATAGATAGATAGATAGATAGATAGATAGATAGATAGATAGATAGATAGATAGATAGATAGATAGATAGATAGGGGAGAGAGAGAAGGAAGAGATAGAGAAGGAGAAGGAGAGGGAGAAGAGGCAAAGAGTCTGCCATAGAGGTAGGCTGAGGGAGGGGAGAGAGAGAATCAGGAGACATTGGTTGTGGGGAGGGAATCAAGAGACAATGGTTGTGGGAAATGTATCCTGGCAGGGGATGGGTGCTGGAACACTGTCTGACTAAAAACTAATCATGAACAGTTTTATAATTGTATATCTCACAGTGGTTTAATAAAATAGATAAATAAATTTTTGTTTGCCACCTGCCCCTTGAGGTGTTGCAGGTGTGGTTGCAGTGCCCGGCTGCATTGGCAGAAGGCAGCCAGGAGACAGGCTTGTCTACTTCCAGGGCTCTGCCCTGCAGGCCCTGGATGGTTGATGGTCTGACATAGAAAAAGACTGCCGCCCCTGGGATGAACCCAGAGTCACAGCAGAGCCTGGCAAGCTACCCATGGTGTATTTGATATGCTAGAAACAGTAACAATAATGGACCTCATTACCAACGAATGGAGATGTTACTGGTGCCTGCTCAAGCAAATTGATGGAAATGGGCAGACAAGTGATACAAGTGAAATAAAATTTGAAAATGCAAAAATGCTGTTTTTATCATTTAAGGTGTGTAACTCAGTGGCAGTTAAAAAAGTCGAAATTTTTCACCTATCACCACTACTCCCTAATTTCAGAAGATTTTCCATCATCCCAAAAAAGAAATTTCATAGTCCATAAAATTTGTGCTTCTCCCTGCCTGAAAACTTCATTAACCGTGGCTTTACTTGGTAGAACATCCCAGACTATTGTAAAAGATGAACTTTTGGAAACAATTACATTTCTGTTGGCACAGTATGTCCAATGTGACATCAAATGTGAGCCCATAGTGATATGCGCCATTCAATGGAATATCCAAACATGAGCCACATGTGGTACTTGGGCAGCAGCCCCTGGCACAAATGAGGAAGACCTAGATATATTGCCAGACTTCATCCCTGTGGAAAAAGGAGAGAGATGGACTTGGGAGAAACTCTGCCTTGCCGCTGTTGCTGAGAAAGGAAAGAAAAGAAAGAACCAATGCAGCGGGGAGTTCTGGATAGCAGCACTCCATTTACTGAACACAGTTTAAGCCTTTTGTACATTATTTGGGTGGAGGGGGTACAAGCACAAATCACCATGCATTTGCAAGCTCCTGGGCCATTGTAAAAGTTAACAGTCTTTGGAACAAATGACAATCACAGATTTAGCATTTGCAAGGTAACATTTGCAAGGTAACAATCATTGATTTACATATTCCTGTGATTGTAGGTTAGAAGACCAGGCACATTGGCCTCACCTTAGCTCAGATAAGCACAGATGTTTTAGGTGTAACCTATGGTCAGGGTTCATATCTGGGTCCTGCCCTTAGGGTCTTGTGGCAGTAAAGTGCTGGACCATAAAGGTAGCAGCTCAGAACCCAACACTGGTTTACACCACCTGTGTGCAAGTAGTCACTCCACATGTATACACCACCTGTGTGTAAGTATTCTCTCCACATCCCTGCTTTTTCTCATCCTGGTAGACACTAATCTTTCTTTCTCTTCTCTCTCTATCTCCCTCTTTGTCTCTCTTTCTGACTTTTCCTATTTGGGTATTTCATATAAGTAGATTGTACATTATGTGATAGTTTGTGTTTGGCTATTTTACTTATATTGTTTCTGAAGTTCATCCACATTGTATGTGTCAGAACTTGATTACTTTTCGCATGATATTCCATTGTATGAATACACTGTACCTATTATTATGTGGTTGTGATATGAATACAGATACCACGGGCCAGAGCTGCTACCAGCTCTCCCGTTGCACTCCCTGTGCGCTATTGACCATGAGGGGTCCGGGAGATAGGGAAACTTCCAGCCCGAGCCCACCATCCCTATACAGCCTCAGAAGAATACAAAGGACAGCATGCAGGCGGCCGCGCTGCTGGACTCGGAGCAAGAATTGGGGGCCTCCACCCATTCTACTCCACGGCTGTGTGTTAATCTAAGACTCAATGCATTTTAGCACAAAGTCCTTTCAGGATCTTTCTCATTTGTGCACTTCAACGATCATTCTATTTGCATCAAATTGGAGAGGTTATGGGGAATGAGGAATTAGGATGTCACACTAGAACTCACTATTAAATAATCAGAGACATACATTATTAGTATCCATAGGACAAGACACAAAGTGTAATAGAAGAGAGATTGAGAAATACTGTGACATAGACAAAGAGATAGAGAAGTTAAATACGCCTGCAATAGGGGCAGGCAGGGTTTGGGTGGTCATGTTTGGGAATTGGGTGGTGGGAATTGGCACTGGTGGAGGGGATGGGTTCTGGAACACTGTATTGTAGAGACCCGATTATGAACATTCTTGTAACTCTATATATCACATGGTATAATAAAATTAAAAAAGGAAAGAAAGTCAGAGAGAGAGACAGAGAGAGACAGAGAGAGAGAAAAAAAGAGAGAGAGAGAGAGAGAGAAAGAGAGGGAAGGTAAAGATGCCTGCTATAGAGCTGAGAGAGGGACTGTGGGAACATTGGTGGTGGGAATGGGGCACTGGTGAAGGGATGGGTGCTGGAACAATGTATGACTGAGACCCAAATCACGAACATCTTTGTAATTGTATATCTCATGGTGGTATAATAAAAAATTTTTAAAAAAGAATACAAAAGGAGCCCCACACTGTACTGGCAGCATCATCCAGACTCCATAGGTCGTCAGAGCTCCACGCAAAGAGAGAAAGTTAATCTCAAATTCGAACATCAGAGACCCACCCTATTTCAATTCCAGAGAGTCCGGCAAGCTACCGAGAGTATCCAGTCTGCATGGCAGAACCTGGAAAGCTGTGTGTTGCGTATGTGATATGCCAAAACCAGTAAAAAAAATGGATCAGATCCTCCAACCCTGAAAGAGCCTAAATACAGCAGCACTAAGAAGGATGAGCAAGAAGAGGCTGATAAAATCTCAGGGCCAAACTAGGCAGTTAAAATGAAGAAGGATTAAAATGACTGTCTGTACTTTCGATGCACATACACTGGCATCGGAAGCATATATCAAGGACCTGATGGTGCAACTATCGATCAAGCACAACATCATTGGTCTGACCAAGATGAGAAGGCATCAATTACATCACGCCATCTTTGACTCTGGAGAAGAACTGTTCCTTGGAACATGCGGCGAAAGAGGCATTGGTGCTGTCAGTGTTCTTGCCAACACAAACCTGCCATGAGCATTGAGTAATTTGAGTGCCTAACAAACCAATTGGTGATTACACTTGAATGAATGTGGTTCACTGAAGGCAGTTTCTATCTTTGTTGTCTATGCACCAACATCCACATACAAGGAAGAAGAAACTGAGAAATTCTACATGGAATTGGTGTTCTATAAAGAAGACCAAACCTTCTACAGGATCATAATTGGTGATTTTAATGCCAAGATAGGACCAAGAAGATTGGCAGACAAACTCCACATTCGGACCCATGGCATAGAATGGAACAAACAGGGTGAGAGACTATCTAAGTTTATCATGTCGACCAAGACCATTCATGGTAACTCACAGTTCCAGAAGGCTGAATCTAAACGTTGAACATGGGAATCTCCTGGTGGACAGTTCCACAATGAAATTGACCACATCATATTCAATCGAAGGTTTTGCTTGACTGATGTCACTGTCATCCCAAAATTCCAAACAGGATCTAACCACCGTCTCCTTCATGCAAAATTCTACTTTACGGAATGGGGGAGAAAGGACTGCAAAGTTTAAGAAAGGAAATCCCAGAATGACCACCAACTGGGAACTCTTTGGCACCATCATGGTAACATAGGAAGAATACCATCATTGATGATATCGACAAAGAATGCAACTGACTGGTTCAGCACCTCCATGAATGTGCAAAAAACGCCGAGAGAGAGAAAGCCACAAAAGGATGACTGTCTTCAAAACCTTTCCGAACTCATTCACCAGCGTGGCAAGGCCACGAGCTTCAGGCAACTATAAGCTAACATCCAAGCTTGCAAAGCAGTGCAGAGAAGCAATAAAGGAAGACCTCAAAGAGAGAAGAGCAGCAATACTGGCCAATGCAGCAGAAGCCAGGACAAACATTTGCAGTGCCTTCTGTCCTTCGCCAACTATAAAACCAAGATGACTGCCCTCCAATGTCCTAATGGATCTATCACATCTTCCAGAAAGGCAATGGAGAAAATTATCCATGACTTCTACTCAGATCTCTTTGATAGCCACACTCACCTCCCCACATACCAAATTCTGCAGGATGGATATGTCGTTCCCAACATTCTCCCCCTCTGAAATCCGACATGTCATTTCATTGGTAAAGAAGCAAACAGCACCAGGCCCAGACAAAGTCAGACCTGAACACCTGAAGAATCTGCTGTCAGTACTCATAAATACACTGGCTAGGCTCTTCACATGCTACCTGTTTGAATGCAAGGTTCTCTCCCAACAGTAGGATAGTCTACTGTTCAAGAAGGAGACATCCATGACACTGGCAACTATCTCCCGATCTGCCTGTTGTCCCTCATCTACAACCTGTTCACTGAGTCATCCTTAACAGGATTGGCAGAACATTAGATAAAGGACAAGCACTTGAGCAAGCTGGATTCTGAAAGGATTCAGCACAGGGGTGATACTATTTCACCTATATTCTTTAGCGCCACCCTCGAGAACATCCTGGGACAATTAGAATGGGAAGGAATGGACTGAAGATAGATGGTCAGCAACTATATCACCTCTGCTTCACTGATGACATCGTTCTAATAACACCAAACATTAGCCAAGTGGCACAAATGCTGGCTGACTTCGACCTGAATGTGGAAGGTAGGTATACAGCTGAATCTCAAGAAAACAATGTTCATGAAAAGCGAACTAGTTCGGATGCTACATTCACTCTCAATAGAACAAACCTCTCTGAATGTAGCAGTTATGTGTACCTAGGTCGAAAACTCAACATGACGAACAACCTAGCATCTGAGCTGTGCAGGAGGAAGAGAGCAGCTTCAATAGCATCAAAGGAATAGCTAAAAAGTACAAAGAACCTCCAGCTCCAGGCACATCTCTTAGAGTCCACCATTCTCCCTGTATTAACATACACCTCAGAGACCTGGGCCCTACGAAAGCAGGATGAGAACACTATTCGGGTCTCCCAAAGAGGAATCGAAAGAACTATGCTTGGAATATCATGCCTCACTCAAGTGAGAGAAGGAATCTGGAGTTCCGACCTCTGTTGACTATCCAGAGTCAGGGACACTGTCTCATTTGCCAAGGCATAGAAAATCAGATGAGCTGGACATGTAATCGATTTTGAGATGATCGCTGGACTAGAGCCGTTACTGACTAGATCCCACAGGATGGCAAAAGATCATGTGGTAACCCACCTATAAGATGGTCAGACTTCTTCATCAAGACCCAGCATGAATGGTTTGAGGCTCTTCGTATTCTGGGAGTAAGCAGATGCCATTGGTTTACACTGGCACATGACAGGGACAAATGGTAATGTTACTGGCACCTGCTCAAGCAAATTGACAATGATCAGGATGTTAAGTGATCAATTGGTTAGCACTCTGTTCCCTTCTCTATCTATCTTACCTAACCTATGATTCCCACACACTGTGGTAGATTCCAACAACTGACAAGTCTTCCTGATCCATATTTTGCCTGGCCTTGTATATTAGTATCATACTTTTTTTATATACCACAAATGAATGCCGTCATTCTATATCTGTCCTTTTCCCTCTGGCTAACTTCCTCAGTATGATACTCTCCATGTCCAATGGAGGCAAATTATAGGCAAACTTCATTTTTTCTAACAGCCATTTATTATTTTTATTATCTTATTCCTATTTTTTGATATAAGTCATTTTCACTGGTGTGAGGTGATAGCTCACCATCATTTTTATTTGTTTCTCTGACAATAAATGAACACTTCATTTACTCTTTTTACTCTTCCTGTTTTTGACAGAGCTGTTTGTTTTTGAGTGTTGTGTTTTTATGATATAGATATAGCCACTTACTCTCACTTGCTCTCCGTCTTTGGGGTAGCCCGTGTTGGGAGACCATATTTTGGTCCTTAAATATATAGGACTAAATATTCTCTTCCTTTCAGTATGGTGTCTTTATTTTAGTGTTAGTTTATTTCACTGTGCAGGAAAATTGTTGGCAGAAAGCAAATAAAAAGGATATGCTAAAGTCTGATGGATACTGCCTGTTGACAGATACACAGGGTTTCCTGGCAGGGTTTCTCAAGAAAGATAGAATGCGGGTTTCCCTGGAGAGACTGTCTCCTTGAAGCAGAACTGTTGCAGGTGGACCCCGCGGGTGACTTATGTGAGCCGGAAAGGGGCGAGGTGGTGGCTTTCTCCCCAGCCGCCTCTGCCACCTGGGACCCACTGGGCAGGCTTAGGACTGATAAAGTCTGCGATGAGCCCCTGCACGGCGTGGGCCTGAGCCCCACCAACCCCACAAGGTGGCCGTCAAGCCACACCTGATGTCAGCTTGATCTCTAGGCATGGGAGTTTATCCCCACCACCCGAGGTTTCTCGGGGAGCCCACGGATTCAGGCTGGAGCGGGTGCTCTTTGCAGGAAAGGAAAGTTAGTCCTAGGCCATACCCAGGGCTGCCTTAGGGTTCTTGTCTTCCTCGCAGAAAAGAATTTTCAGGATTCCACGAGCAGTGAAGTAAAATAGATTTTATTGAGGAAGTTTTTGGAAAGGGAAGGAGGAGAGAGAGAGAGAGAGAGAGAAAGCGTGTTCAAGGGAGAACACGGGTTACTCCAAAGACAGAGAGCAAGTGAGAGAGAGTACACATCTCAAGAGGGAGATGCGGGCAACACACGTGCTCAGGCAACACATGTGCTAGGCCACATGAGCTCAGGCAGCATGTGTGTCCTTGCAGCATGTGCGTGCAGGCAACAAGTGTGCCCAGACAGCATGTGCGCTCCGTCCTCTGGTCAGGATGACTTTTATAGATTTCTCCCCAAGATACTCCCATATTGGGCGTCAACCTCCGTTACTAGGGTCGTTGCCAAGGGGGTAGACTTTGGGAGTGGTTTTCTTTGAAAATCTCCTTTTCTTGACCTCTGTTCCTGCTGGATCTTCTGTCCTGGAATGTAGCCGGATTAAGGGCTGGGCAGAGAAAGGTTGATCCAGCTCCCTTGGTCTCTTGTTGATAGTGACCTTATCAAGTCTGGTTCCTTGTGACAACAGGTGTGACTCTGGATCGCTGAAGGACCAGTTTTATTTCTTCTTCAGGAATTTTTTATTGCCATGTGGCTCCCCCTGTCTGCCTGCCTACAACAATACCACAAACCCTGCTATCTTGGGTCATTTCCCTGCATCACATCTCTTGGTTGGCTGTAGCTAGTCAAAGATCGAGTCTAATGGATGCTGCCTGGGACCACTGGTTTTTCCTGTCTTCTGTCTCTCTAAAGCAGAATCAGATAAGATTGTGTCTTCTTGGGCTAGTCAGGAAGGCTAATTTTTTTTTAACATTTTATATTTTATTATACCACCATGAGATATACAATTACTAAGAAGTTCATGTTTGGGTTTCAGTCTTACAGTGTTCCAGCACTCATCCCTCCATCAGTACCCATTTTCCACCACCATGTGCCCAATTTCCTCCCTCCTCCCCTAGACTGCCTCTATGGCAGGAGGAAGGCTAAATTTGCAACCTGTCACACTTCTCTTGTTTGTTTGGCACCTTGCCTTGAGAGCACCCCTTGCCAGCTTGGCTCCTACCTGTTTGTCTCCTTCTAATAGTCTGCCTCCCTTATGCTAATCATGTGGAATGCTTTTGTAGTATAAAACTATGTACCCTTAACTCTAATTTGTGTTGTTGTTTGATGCTATTGGGTATATAAGAAGTTGAGGTTGTTGTGTAAACTATCAGCTACCAAAATGAGAGCTCTGATTCTCTGGCCTATTATTAAAAATTAACAATTCTCAGCTCACAAAGTCTTTTCCTCAGCGTTCCGACCAATTTACTTCTCAACTACATCTGGCGCCCAACATGTATGAGGCCCAAAGGTGAGACCTGGGTTACGGGCAGGACCAGGAGGAAATATGTTGCACAGTGTTTGCATAGCCTCCTGGAAGCTGGAGTAATTTTACTGCAATGGGTAATTCCACATCACAGGAAAATGCATATATTGATGCATTAATTACACTAACCAATACAGCTTGTCTGCTGTGGAGATAGTGTGTTTTGCAGCGTCTCTTAGAGTATGGAAGCATTGTTACTGGTTTGAACCCAGAAGCAGGGATCAGTTCAACCTGAAACTATGTAAAAAGGTTGGAAAGGATTTAATATGTGACAATCAAAATGGGGAAATAATTCTCACAATGGAATTAGGAGAATTTAGTTTTATAGCTATGGCACTAATGCATTTTCAGTCCTACTCAGAGGGATGTGGAAGTAATTGCCACTTCCCCACCACCTACATTTTGCTGGCAGGACCTTTTATCCCTGGCTTGAAATACCACCTCCATCACCTAAATATGAAAAGCCTCAATGTGAGCATTTGCCAGCTTTACCTGCCTTTGTGAATTCTAAAACCAAAACTAGGCAGGCAGCCTCAGGATAATAGCTTTGACAGTGATATGGAGCTAGAGGCTCCCTCATGTGACAGCAGATAAGGAAGGAGTTCCATAAAATTCATAGAAAATTAGATCAACTATTTGAAAATACAAAGAACTTCGCATAAGCTGTTGCAGAGATCTGAGTTTCCCCTCCCTACAGGGGCTTAACGACCCCCTTTACAAACCTCAGGTTGTTCACACTCCTCAATATCAGAATGTGGAAATGGTTGCAGCTCCATGTCATTATAGACTAAATCATGAGCTGTGCACATTAATGAATTTTCCTGATTCTTTTGTTAATGAGCCACAACTTCAGGCAATGGCATTTCCTGTCACCTGCAATCTTAACACCAGAACTAATAAGTATGAAGGCGACTATGAGGTAATTCCTCTTAAATTTCTGACCTCCTTTAAACAGGCCATTTCAATGTATGGCCCTACTTCCACCTATGCTTTGGTATTTCTTGAGAACTTTGCTGAAGCAAATGTTGTACTTCCTTGTGATTGGCAAATAATTGCAAAAGCCATTTTGGAAAAGGCACAATATCTTCAGTTTAAGTCTTGGTGGTGGGAGGAAGCTGAAAAGGTGGCTAAGAAAAAGACTCCTAGAGCAGTTAATACAACTCTGTCCATATTTTGGGCACAGGCAATTGGATAGAGATTGAGCTTCAAAGTTAAGTGGCAACAGTTCTAGTGATGATTTTATTCGTGCTTTATCAAAGCACTTCATCTGTTTAGTATTTGGGGATGCAGCTGCTATAATCTGAGTCTGTGTGTTGGAATGTGTGGTAAACCCACCTCGCTACAGATGAAGTGCTTTGATTGCAGTCAAAAGAAGCATTTGAGATGAAATCGTTTTAAAAATGAAAATAGGGTATTTCCTCACCTTCTGAACTCTGCAGGATGTGCGGAAAAGGCAGCGTGGATAAAGAATTGCCTTTCCAAATCACATAAAAATGCCTCACTGCTCACCCCTATCTCTGCAGTTGGGAAACAAATTGAGAGACCACACCCAGGCTCCATCAACAACAGCCAACAATTTATGTGAAGTATCAGTCTCATAAATTGTTATAACAACAATTTATGAGATAAATTGTTGTTATAAACTAACAATTTATCAGTACTCAACTGATACTCTCATAAATTTGTTGGAAAGTGACAACGCTGCATTAGGACTGCCCCCAGCTTGACTCCAGCAGTGCTGCCTGGAGCAGGGCGCCCTCCCTTTGGTTGGGTGGAGGGGAGCAGAGCCAAGCAGCTGAGCAAAGTCAAGTGGCTGACTGCTTTGAGTCCCCCTAGCTCAGTCTGAACTGCTCCCTCCCCTCACCCGATGGCTCTCCTGCTTTGATTCATATATCAAAACCTGGAACATTGGATGGTAAATCTACTTATCAGACTTTGCAGAAAGCCACTAAAGGCAGTACTGCCTTGGATGCTTCAGCTATTCAAGATTTTTTTTTAATTCCCAACAATGTTTATTAAATACCTACCAATATCTATGGTTCTTTGCCTGCAAATTAATCATTTGGATTAATAATCGGCAGCAATAATATGAAATCAAAAGGTGCAGATGTGCAAGTAAGATTTTTGATGGTTTTGTAACTCTATATCTCAGGGTGGCATCAAAAATTTTTTTAAATAAAAAATTAAAAGAAAGATTTTTGATGGTTATTTTAAAATTGGAATTATGCTCATTGTTTCTGTGAAGGCTGAGTTATGCATTATTTTAAGTTTTATTTTATTTTTTATTTTTTTATTATACCTCCATGAGATGTACAGTTACAAAGATGTTCATGTTTGGGTTTCAGTCATACAGTGTTCCAGCACCCATACTTAGACCAGTGCCCATTTCCCACCACCAATATCCCCTGATTACCATGCCCCCTCCCCCAGCCTACCTCTATGGCAGGCACTTTGCCTTTTCTCTCTCTCTCTCTCTCTCTCTCTCTCTCTCTCTCCAGGCAAGGTGCAGTACACTATTGCCCAGAGCCTCTGCACCTTGCCTGGAGTTGCCTCCTGCAGGCCACTTTGTAGATATAGGGTCATGAAAACAGTTTGAATCTGTGACTTTATGTTGCAGTATATCTTACCATGTATTCTATGTTAGCTGGTATAAATATTTTCTGTCATGCTACAAACAATCATCGTGGGACTAGATAGATCTTACCACTTTGGATCTCTAAGTAATTAGATCAGAGAGAAATGCTGTTTGCCTCCAAGCAAGCAAGCGTGGCTCTCTAATAAATCTAAAGGCTAATATACAAAACAACTATGAAGTAAAGATGAGAATCTTGTGAAGGCTTGGAGAAATATACCTGGCTGTAGAATATCCATTGGTACAGATACATGCCCTTCCCCCACTCTACAAAGGACCTGCAGGGACACTTCTCATGGTCAATATTAAAATTTCAATGCGACCAGGTGAGGTCCTGGGAGAAGTTACCTGAAGGAACTGCTTTCCTTTGATGTGGGCCAGAGTCTAGGCTTAAAAGTTTATATAAAAGTTGTAGCCTGCTTTCATCCATGCCTTTTTTCTTTTTCACCTTTTGCCTTTTCTCTTCCTCCTCTTTGCCCTCTGTCTCTTCTTTCCCTTCTCTTCCCCGTTTGCCCTTGACATGTGGTAGTGGCCATCTTGGCCTAGGATTCTAAACTTA
>JAJIBD010003597.1:0-10150 GCA_021461705.1 Cryptotis parvus
AAGATCCTTCATGAGCTGTATTACGGATTCACCATCAGGATCTCACCATTCTACAAAGAAGTGATCATCGATGTCAAAAGAGGGGTTCGGCAGGGTGATACCAGTTCACCAAAACTCTTCAGTTCCACCCTCGAGAACATCATGCGACAATTAGAATGGGAAGGAATGGGAGTGAAGATAGACGGTCGACAATTACACCACCTCCACTTCGCTGATGACATTGTTCTAATAACACCAAACATTAGCCAAGTGGCACAAATGCTGGCTTACTGGAAAGATAGGTCTACAGCTGAATCTCAACAAAACTATGTTCATGAGAAATGAACTAGTTCCAGAGGCCCCATTCACTCTTAATGGAACAACCATCTCTGAATGCAGCAGTTATGTGTACCTAGGTCAAGAAGTCAACATGATGAACAACCTAAAACCTGAGCTGTGCAGGAGGAAGAGAGTGGCATGGAATGCCTTCAAAAGCATAGAAGAAATAGCAAAAAGACAAAGAACCTCCAGCTCCGGGCACATCTCTTCGACTCCACCGTTTCTCCCTACATTAACATACGCTTCAGAGACCTGGGCCCTATGAAAGCAGGATGAGAATGCTATCCGGGTCTCCTAAAGAGGAATTGAAAGAGCTATGCTTGGAATATCACACCTCACTCAAAAGAGAAGGAATCCGGAGCTCCGACCTCCGGTGCTGTTCCAGAGTCAGGGACGCTGTCTTGTTTGCCAAGGCATTGAAAATCAGATGGGCTGGACATGTAATGCAATTTGGAGACGACCGCTGGACTAGAGCTGTTACCGACTGGATCCCACAGGATGTCAAAAAGATCACATGGTCGCCCACATCAGACTTCTTCATCAAGACCCTGAACGAACGGTTTGAGGTTCTTCATATTCCTGAAGCAACCAGATGCCATTGGGCTACACTGGCATGTGATAGGGTCAAATGGAAATGTTACTGGTGCCTGCTCGAGTAAATTGATGAATAACAGGATGCCAAGTGATCAAGTGACCCAACCTGTACTGGATCTCTGGAACTGTTGTGCTGGCCCTGACTGTTCCCAGTGCCACAGGGATGGATACACGTCACATTTTTGCATTGAATTGCTAACCCAGGTGGACAAGTATAGCCAGGGTGGCCCAGGACTCCCCTAAGACATTTATGGAAGCCCCGGTCCCCCAAAACATTTTTTAAAATATTCCGATTAACTATGCAAAAGTAACAATCAAATTATACTTTTCTCTAGGAATATTTTTTAAATGACATATTCAGTGAGTAGCAAAGTCAAAAATTGTAGGGAAAATTATTAACAGGCAACTAATATAAATATTATTGGGGACCTGGAGATGTAGTTCAATGGGCACAACTTTTGCATATTGAAGGTCTAGGTTTGTCCCCCCAATATTACCTGGTCTCCTGCTTAGGAGATGTAGCCCAAAAAGAAAACAAAAATGCCATTTTCAATCCAAAGGAAATGTTCTTTGGCTTATAACGCCTGCCTTGCAAGCATAAAGCCATGTGTTCAAATCCTTGGTGTTACCATATGTTGAGAGGCAGTATGTTCTGATAGTTCAGCTGTTAGATCCACCGCCTCTGCTATCTGCGATCTCTAAAAGCTACAAGTGATTTATGGCTGCATCTCAACCAGGTATGTATAAGTACCACACCGAGGAGGTAGAGTCCCTGAAGAACACAACTGAAACGTGAGCATCATACAGCCAGGAAGGGCAAGACCTGGCCAGTAATGCGCCAGTGCTGCAGTGAGCCTCACTACAACTAGAATGTACTTAAGCATAAGCAAAGTGTGACCCTCTGCATGCATGTGTGTAACACCACAGCCAAAGGAGTACAGTCCTCAGCAGACACCTACCTTGGCTGAGTATGTTAGTACCACAACTCGACGTGTGCCCCGCCAGTATATACAAGTTAAAATGCTAGCACAACAGCAGGGCATGTGCATGACCCTTAGCAGTCACAACAATGAGGGGTGGTGGTAAAATATGCTGTTGGTCTTAAAACTGGCTGTTTTATATGTCAGCGGTTGAAATTTTCTGATTTTCTGTGATTTCTCATTATAAATACATTTGGTACTTAATTCCCCTTATAACTTATAAGTTTCTCCAGAAACTAGATATAAACCTAGAGGGAAATTTTTGGGTTGCAACTGGAAAGGGATAGCAGGAATGCAGATATGTTACAGAACTGGAAAACTAAGCGATTGCTACAGTTGAATTAATTTTGAGAACACTGTCTCCTGAAATTCCTGCAAGTTGTCATAGCTATGAGATTACAAGACCTCGAATCTGATTTCATGAAACCCATTCCTCCCCATCAGCCAGTCCTTCCCCACAACTCTGCAGCTGCTCTGTACATTTCAAACTTATATTTAAAAAATGGCCGTAGAGAATCTATATGCATATTGTCACTGAGCAGCAAAGACAGGTGGCTAGGTTGTCTATTAGCTGCTATCCCCCCCACATAGACACTAGACTCCACTTCCTACTTTCCAAATGACAGTGTTAGTTTTCTTTTTTAATAAGCAACAGGATATGAGCTGATAGTAATAATAATCCTAAGAAACAGAACTGACAAATATGAAAAATATTTAGTGAAAATATCTCACTACCAGCCTCTTTTCCTAAGCCACATATTTTCAGTGCTTGGGTAGGACTGATTGGAAAATAGAAGCCCTTAGAATCCTGGAAGAGGCTGGGTGGAGAGCAAGGAAGTGGGAGATAAATGGTTTTAACCCAAGAAGCAGATCCTCCCTGTGACTCAGAGAAAGGCAAAATAAAAATTCCAGGTAGTGCATATATTTCCTGCCGAAGACTGAGAAGATTAATAATGTTATACTGGGATACTGGGAACAGGCTGGGAGGATTAAACCTGCTCTCTGCAGAGCTGCCCTGCTTCCATTCATCTGTGTGGGGGGGAAGGTAAGCATGAAGTAGGGATCTGGGGCGGGAAGGTAGTCAGATTTGCGTGCCAGCCCTTTAACGCTCTGGAAGCAGGCTGGCCTCTGGCTCAGGGGAAAGTGATGGTGGAGAAAAACATCCGCCAATCCCTGCAAGTCAGAGCGATAGCCAGCGGGAGACACCTACAGACCACAGCAAAGAAAAAGAGGTCTAGCGGGCCCCAAGGGAGGTCCTGCCCTGCAGATCTCACATCAAGTCACGCCCTCTATCCATTTTGATTCAGAAAATGGTGGGCAGTGGGGATGCTGGGGAAGTGGCCGGGAAGCTGACTAGACACCAGCTTCTTATTGCGGAGGCTGCCAGCATATCTTGTGAAAAAATGGAGAAAGCTACTAGCAGAGATCCTAAGGCCTATGCGACAGGTAATCCTTTCCAGGACCAGAGTGAAAAAGAGCAAGAGAAAGCTTGAGTGGGGGGAGAGAGCCAGTGAGAGCAGGAGAACAAGATAGAGAGCAAGTGAGAGAGCTAGAGCAAGCCAGAAGCCCACAAAACATACCAGGTTAATGATATCTTTACATAGCATGGGTATGTAAAAATTTTCATATTTCCTTTTTGCTTTTATAGTCTTGATATTTTTCTAAATAGAACATGTATTATCTGGGAAACAAATACTATTATTATAAGGATAAAAATATTTTAGAGTATGAAATTAAATAAGATTTGTTAATCTGCTTAGGAAATTGAGTAGCTAGATCTTTACTAATGCACGCTGGTTCCCCAATACAGTTTTGTCATATACTATCAAATTGCACTGGCGAATTTATTGCACTCTACACTTGGAGAGCCCTGGCTACAATTAGCTTAGCACAGCAATGACTTACTTCTAGTACACAATAGGAGACAGGAGAGTAGGGGATGCTGGCCGAACAGATTCTGGAACCTGGAACATATTTAGTCCCTGTGACAGAGGAAGAGGGTCATGGAGATCTTTCCCTGAGACTTCGTTTTATTCTTTCTTTTCTCTCTTTTTTTCTTTCCTTTTAGTTTGGGTCACACCCAGTGGTGCTCAAGGTTTACTCCTGGCTCTGAGATCAGTGGCCATTCCTGGCAATGCTTGGGGATGATATACAGTGCTGGGAGGTCACACCTTATCACCTCACCTGTACTATCTCTTCAGCCCTCTTTCATACTCTTCAAGTCACTTTAGAAATAGTAGTAGTCATGTATGTTCACAGCTAGCTGTTCTAGACACATAACCTCACCCAATAATAAAGGGCTGGAATCAGGGATACCATAATCTGTGTGTATACTGTAAATTAGTGTTTCTCTACCAAGGTCATAGGGCCCACAGAGGGCAAGGGGACCACAGGTGAAAATCATTTAAATGGAGTGCCAGAGCACAAGACCGGGAGAGCCAACTGGTCAGACAGGAGGGGCGTAGGAAGGAAACAAGGTTGAAAGGAAGCCACAGTTGGAAAATAGTTGAAAAACACTGATCTGAGATAGGTTAAAACAATTAATGAAATATTCATAAAGAACTCAAATAATTGAGGTCACCAAGGCTCAGTACAGGGGGTTAAGCTGCATGCATGTCTTGCTTGAAGGCATTCTTGGTTTGATAATCAGCACAGCTCTAAGCAAGGTCCCCAAGCCCATCCAAGAGTGACTTATGAGCAGAGCCAGCCAGGAGTATGCAGATGTAGCCCCAAATCAAAATCAAAACATAAAGAATTCAAGAGTACGATGCATCCTCAAAGCACTGAAACAAAGGTTTGGGCCAGAGAGATGGCCAAAAGTGATGAAAGTGTTTGCCTTACTTGTAGTCAACGTTGGGTTCAATACCCAGCTACATATGACTCCCTGAAACCCCTCTCCCAGGGGTGATCTTTGAACACAGAGTCAGGAGTAAGTCCTGAGCACTGGCAAGCCCGCAGCCCCTAATGTAGAAAGTGTTAAGCATGGTTATCAGAAAATACAAAAGTATTTCTCTGAAGCAAAACAACAATGAATGTGCCCTTTGTTTTTTTGCTTTTTCTGTGATGCCATTTAGGGACCTTTGTATCTCCAGCACGTCAGATGACTCCATTTGAGGTAAAATGTAGGGCAGGGACTCACTGTGCCAGTTTCATAAGACAAATGAATCCATTCTTCTGGTTCTCACAGAGGCCAAGCTCAGATAGGATGCCGAGGGCTTTCCCAGTCCCACTCCTCTCCACGGTGCTGTGACTTTCTTCTGCCCCCACAATGCAGCAGGCACCAATCCTCCCAGGCTGAAGAACACTGGGCTGCCCTGAACATATCCCTAGAGGACCCCTTACTTACACTGCAATCACAGCCCTTTCTTGGCCTTGCCCACCTTTTCCCTTTCTCCTAATAGGCCGGGAACCTTTAGTAAGGAAAGAGATGAAGTCCCAAGTACCTCAAAAGCTTGGTTGGGAAAGGTGTCTATGCACATGAAGATGTCTGACTTGGGACTCACTGGAGGATGCTGGGCTAAGCAGAAGAGGCTGGCCCTTCTCTTAAAGTTCATTGAAGTATTCTCCGTACACCCAAATGCAACTCAACCACAGAGATGACCTCTTTTTGCCTCTCCTATTCCTTGTTCAGACTCAACTGGGAACACCATGGATCCTGCCCCAGCCTGTTTTGATGCTTCTGTGGCAACTTTAGCTCTTTATGCCTGCTAAAATGCTTCTGATGTTTGTGTCAGCTCAGGCCAGGAGCACTGGTGAGTCCAGGCAAAGAAGCTTGGTTCTACAGCTCAAGTAAAAGGGGCTTTGACCTTCGTTCTGAACACCTCAGTGCACTATGGGATCAGTCCATGACTTGAGTGTCAGGAGGGCAGCTGAGTTGTAAATTGGTATGAAGATGCCTTGGAAGGCAGAGTAAAGTAGAATGTCCTGGCACCCCCAATGACCTGGTACTTACTTTAGAGAATTACTGCACTCTACTCTGATCGCGATCCCTGCCTGATCCTATTAGCTGTTTCTCTTCAACAAGTGTGAAATATGCTTCAGTCTGAAGGCTTTCCCCATCACCCACTCTTCCTCCTCTCTTTCATAGCTGTTTTTCCCAACTCTCTTGCATGTCTAACTTTGTCTTGCACACCTGCTTCTAAGAGGGCCTGAACCAATAAAGAGTTAGGGTACTTTCCAAAAATGGGGCACCAAAGCTATCACCAGGTGTGGCTCAGGGGACCATGTAGTGTTGGGGACTGAAATGGGGTCCCAGGCATCCAATGAATGTACCCTGGTCCCTGTACTATCTTCCTGGTTTGATTCATTTATTTTCAACCTAGACCCTAGGGTGAGGAAAACATGCACTAGTTAAATGGTATGATTGTGTCCCCTGCCTTCAGTACCACTGGGTAACTCCTCATATGACTAAGTACAAAATATATAACATTTTCCTGTACTATGTCCATTGGCATAGATTGATAATTTAATCTTTTTGTTTGGTATTGCTCCAGGGCTACTCCTGACGGTGCTCAAGAGATATATGGTGTTGGAATGGAACCCAAACCTTCAACACACAAAGCGTGTGCTCAAAACATTAAGCAGGGTCGGAGCAATGGCCCAGCGGGTAGGGCGTTTGCCTTGCGCGGCTGGCCTATGCCAGCCAGGGTTTGATCCCGGCATCCCATATGGTCTCCTGAGCACCGCCAGGAAGTGATCCCTGAGTGCAGAGCCAGGGAGTAACCCCTGGCGTCGCTGGGTGTGACCCAAAAAGCTAAAAAAAAAAAATTAATAAAAAAGAAAGAAAAACAAACATTAAGTAAACTCTCTCATCTGAGCTTAATCTGTAATACAGAATTGGCACTAAGGATCTGTTACTCCTTTGTGTTATATTCATATATGCTCTTTTATCGCTTTTTTGGGTCACACTTGGCAATGCTCAGGGGGTTACGCCTGGCGAGTGCTTGGAGGACCATATGGGATACCAGGGATGGAACCTCGTCAGCCGTATGCAAGGCAAACACCCTACCTGCTGGATTATCACTCCAGCCACATTTGCATATGCTATTTACGGCAGTTTGCCAAAGGTGTTTTTCAAGATAAAATGTAGGTGGGAAGGCTACAGTGCAGATATTGTGTTAGGTAATTTAGTTTGGTTCTTTTAACTCCTGTAAGCCATCAACAGGGATATACCTGTCAGAAATAGCATCATTTCTCTTGAAGGAAAATGAAACAGCTCAGAGAGATTAAGTGACATTTTCTATGGCGCTGTATCTAGAAAGTTAGAGCTTGTATTTTTAAACTCGGCTTGTCGCAATCCAAAGCCCATGCTCTACCTTTTTAATTTTTTTTTAAACTTCAGACAGTGATCTTTCAGGATGAGTGTTAGCTGGCTTAAAATTGGCGTGACAGGATATGAATTAGAAGCTTCCTTTAATATACCAAGATCTGAAATTCTAAAGCCAGGTTTTCAAAGGAAAAAAACACAAAAACGATAAAACTTAGAAGGATTAAAAGGATCCAGAGAGAATATAAGAAAAAAAGGAGTTTTATAATTCTTTGGAATGGGCTTCAAAAAGTAGAGTAATGTTTCTTCCTCCAACTCAAGGATTTAACCAGACCCCCTGAAGCTCTTTGAAGACTCTGGAATTTGGAGTTAGTGTCAGAGGATATGACTCTAGTGGGAGAAATTATGTGGATTAGAAAGCGGTAACAAAGTAGAGGTGGCTGTACTGGGATAGCTGCATTCCCAATTTGTTAGGTCCAAATTATATATGAGTGGTCTATATACCAGATATGTGTTGATGTGTTGTGCACGAGAGAGAACCTATTTAGTATATTAAGAGACCTGGCAAATGGAACTCTTTTTATGGATTCTACCATAGAAACTATATGAACTGAACTACTGAAAACCTAGAATTAAAGAGGAAACAGTAGAATATCTTCCCATTGACGTGTTATAGTAGAGAACACTTAGATGAGTGAGCTTTAAGTATCAACTAGACCCAAAAAGCATGAAAACTGACTTAACATTTGATTAGCCAAGTATTTTCTGCTTGTAGTATTCTTTTGAACCTCAGGCAGAACTGGCATCAAATTAGCAAATTGGGGTGCCAGTGAACAGTACAGTTAAGGTACATGCTTAGCATGTGCCCAGGCTCGATTCAATTCCAGGCACCATGTCCCTGATCATTACTGGGTCTGAACCTGTAGGTACCCAGAACTGTCATGACGGACCTAGGTATTTCCTGCACTGCAGGGGACAAGCAGCAACACAGCATTGGGCTCTTGGATGAAACTAACCTGGTTAGCTAAGATTCACTGGTGGGTATCCTGGACCTCCTAGAGCACCATTTGGGAGGTTTCCCCTTCCTCCCCACAATGAGCATGCATGGGCCTTGGTTGTAGCTCAGTGGTAGAGCACTTGCCTTCGATGTGTGAGGCCTTGAGGCTCCATCACTCGCACTACAATTAAGTGGGATGGGGAGATGAGCGCAGTAGTTCAGAAAGGACCCAGGTAAGAGAAATGCAGGAGTGTGGGCATTGTGGCGATGGTGGTGGCAAGTGTTACAAACTCACACTACCATAAACCATGCTGATGAAAACCAATTCAAAGACACAAACTGTGGGATTCAGGGGATACAGCTCAAAGGACTGGAATATACTACAGAACCCCCAAGTTTGGTCTCTGGTACCCACATAGACCTGAGTACTACCAGTAGTCTCCAGCAACTGAGCTCTGTTTCAGATGGAACAAAAATAGGGGAGTTGGGAAGAGTGAGGGAAGAGAATTCTAGCATATCCCTTCTCCCCCAAATTGGGAGGCCCACATGAAGATACTGAGGGACGGCTCACAACTAAATCAAGTTCTGCGGTTCACTTAGTATTTGAAGTTAGAGCTTCTAATCACCAAATAGAGGCCATTTGTGATTTCTTTTATGGTGGTGAGGGGTCAAGTCCAGAGCCTCAAGCCAGGCATATGTTCTACCACTGAGCTATGACTATGGCTTCTTGTAGTGACTTAAAATGACTCTATGAATCAAGAGATAGCTCAAAGGGCTAGTGGGCATGCTGATTTACATGGGTTCAAGAGTCAGAATGGCGCGGTCTCTGCAAATCGTAACCTCTGAGCATCATGCCAAGAGTCCTTGAGCACCACTGGGTGTGGCTATACAACCAAGTGATGTGGCAGATGACTTAAAGGGTTGAAGCATATGCTTAGCATGTGGGAGCCCTGGATTCAATCCCCTGACACAGCATGGTACCCCAGGACCTGTGGGAGCAGCCCCATTACCATCACAGCACCATATTTGAGGTAGCTTTAAGTACCACAGGTATGGCCAAAAAACAAACCAAAATCCCCAAATAGTAGTAAGTCTCTGAAGGATTCTGAGCAGCTAAGCCAGGGTACTTGGTAAAAACTTAAAGATGCAGGGGGCCGTAGCGATAGCCCAGCGGGTAGGGCATTTGCCTTGCCATGACGGCCATGCCGACCAGGTTCGATCCCGGCATCCCATATGGTCCCCCCAAGCACCGCCAGGAGTAATTCCTGAGTGCAGAGCCAGGAGAAACCTCTGAGCATTGCTGGGTGTGACCCAAAAAAGAAAAAAAAAAACCAACTTAAAGGTGCATTCTGATTACTAGCAGTTCAAGTTCAATACAGTGATTACATCTGTAGCATGAATGGTGTTTGTGATGACATGCTCCTAAGGATGAATACTAAAGTTACTGAATTAATGTTGGCATTCTTTGCTTAGTATTTGCCGAGTCTCTTTCTAAACTTTCATTTTTAACTTTCCTGGATGTTAAGAGCACCTCTGAGGAGAAGCAAGAAATGAATAGTCCCTAATCTGAGGTTTACTTTTCTAAAAATGAAAGCATAATTCCTATACACTATTATTGACATACTTTGTATTCTGTATTGTACTTACCATGCTCTCTTTGCACCTTTCCTTCTTTCTTGCTTTCTGCTCAATCAGTGGAATTTTCTTTTTAAAGTTGTTTTTTTTTTTGTGCAGTATCTTAGGCTCAAACTGGTGAGGCGCGCACTCCATTACTGAGCCACATTCCTGGCCCTGACATTTTTATCTTTTAGTGCTTAAGATTTTCTGTGTGTGTGTAAATGTGTTGCTGGTGCTCAAGCACAGGGTCTCATACATTTGAAACATGCACTCTATCCACTGAGCTACTTTTCTGATTTTAAGTTTTTCTAAATTGTTTATTTTTTTATTTTCTAAACAAAAAACCACAGACATGGGGCAGAGCTGCTACTGGCTCTC